>PVIU01002686.1:0-94864 GCA_004026605.1 Ondatra zibethicus | reverse complement strand
GCAGTGGGCTGAGAGGCAAGTCAGTGCTGGGTTCCCTGGTGCCTACCAGACTTTTTTTTTTTTTTTTAAATTTTATTTATTTATTATGTATACAGTACTCTGTGTTCATGTATCCCTGTGTTCATGTATCCCTGCAGGCCAGAAGAGGGCACCTAATCTCATTACAGATGGTTGTGAGCCACCATGTGGTTGCTGGGAATTGAACTCAGGACCTTTGGAAGAGCAGGCAGAGCTCTTAACCACTGAGCCATCTCTCCAGCCCGCCCACCAGACTTCTGTCAGCTGTCTTGTTACCCTTGTTTCCCATGGGGATTTCGACAAAGCAAGTCTAAGATACCTTGTCATTTATTTTATTTCTTTTCCAGTATAGAGGGTTGAATCCAGGACTGTGCATTCTAGGCTTTCTACTTCCATATGTACAGCTTTGAGTATTTTATTTGTGTGTGAATGGGTGTGTGTCCATGTAGCTGCACATGTGTGTATGTGGAGGCCAGGTCAGAGGTCAGCCTTGGGTGTTGTTCCTCAGGAGCCGCCTTCTTTATTGAGAAAGGGTTTCTTACTGACCTGGAGCTCACCAGTGAGTCTAGGCTGGCTAGTCGTCTTACCTCAGATCCCTTTATCTTTGTTTTCCCAGCATTGGGGTTATAGGAGTACGCTGCTTTACTTGGCCTTTTTTTAATGTGGAGTTTGGGGTCAGAACTCAGGTCTGTGTGTTTGTGTGACAAGTGCTTTATCAACTGAACCATCTCCCCAGCCCTAAGTGGTATAGAGCCTCTTAGCTAAATTGTAGTAACTATTTGTGCTTTAGTTTTTATGCTCTGTAAACTGTTACAGCACAGTAACTCCTCCCTCTTTTTGCTTGTTTTTATAACCAGGAGTTATGGGAGCGCAACACATCTGTGTCCCTGTGTGTTCTGTCGTGGGGGTTGCCCAGCTTTCAGACCTAGCATGCCTTTCCTTGTCTGGAATCCCTCCTCTTTCTGGGATTTGAATGAGGGCTCCTCACCCCGTCCTCTCAGAGCAGCCTTCCTCTAGCGTTGTTTGCACTACTGGCTGCAGCCTCCATCTTCATGGCCCGGCTCATGGGCCTTCCTGCCCTGCTCTGGACTTGCCTTCAGCCTCAGGAGCTTGACCTCTTGCCTGTTAGCCTTCTCCTGGCAGTTTTCCTCTTGTTTCTTCTGCTTCAAAGCCTCTCTGTGAGCTCAGTGACATGAGCCAGGTCCAGGGGGCAAGTCCTGTGCTGTTGCATGTGCACATGTCCATAGCAGGGGCAGTGGGGTAAAGGTTTCCAGAGGCAGAGGTATCTATTAATGGAGAGTGAGTTAGCATTTAGAAAGGTGAGAGTTTTATGAATGGACAGTGAAGGCTGCATAGTATTGAGTGTGCTTCCTGTACTGACCTATGTGCTCAATGTAGGGTCTCAAGGTGTGGTTGGCGCACCACATCTTTAATCCCAACACTTGGAAGGCAGAGGCAAGTGTATCTCTTGATTTGAGGCCAGCCTGGTGTATAGAGCCAGTTCTAGGACAGCAAGGCTACACAGAGCAACCCTGTCTCAACCTGTATCCTCCCTGAAAAAAAAAAAAATGCAGAGAGGGAAAACAAAAAGATAGTTTAGACAACCTCTAATGCTATGTTTCTCTGGTAACCGTGTGTCTTAGTGTCTTATTGCTGTGACGACCAAGGCAGCTCTTATAAAGGAAAGCATTTAACTGGGGACTTGCTCATTGCCCTGTCTCTCCTGGTTTATAGGTAGGGCATCCCTGTATTACTGCTCTTTGGTCGACTGGGAGGCACAGTGCATCTATGTCATGGTTTGCTCTTGTTGAGTATGCTGAGCTGGGGTGCAGGGTAGTCTCTTGTGGATCAGTCTGGCCCTTCACAGCATAGATCTCAGGTGTTCATCCTGTCCATTGATAACAGCTGGCTTTAGGCTGGCCTTCCAACATCTTGGCCTGTCTATTTATGTGGTACAGTAGGCCTTCGCTAGGTAGCCATGCCCAGAGCTGCAGGTATTGGGAGCCATGTAGCTACTTTCACACGCTCTCTGTCTCTCTTCTATATCTTTTGTCTCCCACCTGCACTGTAACAGTGACAAGGTCAGAACTGGCAAGATCTGCAGCATGGCCCTGCTGTGTGTTTGTCTTTATACTGGAGAACAATGTACTTACTTAATTGGGAGCTGACATGGGGAGGGGTGGGTGTCCTGGGTGTATAGTTGAAGAAGTAAGTGTCCTTGGGGTACCATCCACACAGACCAGCTGCAATGGAGCAGCTCAGTCTAGTACAGCGAGGAGTCAGTATCCCTGGTTTCCGGAAGTGGGAAGAAGGTACACTGACCTCTGTCTGCATAGTGAGTGATCTTGAGGAGGTGGGCAGGATTACATGGAACTCCAAGCAACTTGCACGTGCAGCGGCTACCCGCAGGGTCTGCATACTATCTTCTTATACCTCCTTTTGTTGCCAGAGCTGCCATGAAGGACTATGCCCATTCCTGCTTACAGAGTGTCCTGCATGTAAAGGCCTGATCCGCCTCAGCGAGAAGGAGCGTCACACTGAGCAGGAATGCCCCAAAAGGAGCCTAAGCTGCCAGCACTGCAGGGCACCCTGTAGCCGTGAAGACCTGGAGGTGCGCTGGGCGGGTGCAGCCTGGGTGGCGATGTCTGTAGCATGGGCGCTCAGCTAAGGGTTTGCTGTCGCAGTTGGAGTTTGCTTAGCTTCCTCTTTATACTGGTTTCCATGGTGCCATGGGGGTCAGAAGGCCCTTGGTGGGACTCGGCTTCGGTATGTAATTACAGTAAAGAGTAGTTGTTGCTCTTCTAAAGGACCTGGGTTCAGTTCACAGCACCCACATGATGACTCCGTAATCCATAATGCCAGTTCCAGGAATCCACTGCCCTTTTCTGACTTATGTGGGCACCAGGCAAGCATATGGTTTACCAGACAAAACACTCATACATATAAAATAAATAAATCTAGAAATATATACATGTATATTTTGAGACAGGCTCTCATCTGTAGCCTTGGCTGGACTGGAACCTGCTATGTAGACCAGGCTCAAACTCGCAGATCCTCCTGGCTCTGTCTCTCAGGTGCTGGGATTAGTGGTTTGTGCCACCATACAGGACTGAAAAAATTTTCAAGTACTTCTCTTGTTTTGTTTGTCTTTCATGACAGGGTTTCTCTGTGTAACCCTGGCTGTTTTAGAACTTGCTCTGTGGACCAGGCTGGTCTCAAACTCAGAGATCCACCTGCCTTTACCACCCAAGTGCTAAGATTAAAGGCATGAGCCACCACTGCCTGGCTATTTTCAAGTGTTTACAATTGAGTGTGGTAACTCATAATCCCAGTACTCAGGACCCCACCTCCTCCAAACAAAAAGAAAAATGTGTCTTATCTGAGAAAAGTTGAAGCACAGCAGGTAGAGGAAACAGCACTGTGTTCTACCAGCTGTGTGTCATTCCTCCATCAGCAAGTCTTGACTGTATGTCATTTTGTCTGCGGACTTCAGGATTATTATCAGTAACAGTTTGCCGTGGCTTTCACAAGGGCCTAAGATAATCTCTTTCCAAAGAGAGGAGGTTTATCTTGGTTTTAGAGTACAGGATAGGAGTCAGGTGGTAGTGGCACAAGGTCAGGGTTACACAGCATTCAGAAGGCAGAGGCAGGTGGATCTCTGTGAGTTTGAGGCCAGCTTGGTCTATAAGAGCTAGTTCCAGGACAGGCGCCAAAGCTACACAAAGAAACCCTGTCTTGAAAAACCAAAAAAAAAAAAAAAAAAAGAAAAGAAAGAAAAGAAAAAAATAAAAAGAGTACGGGACTCAGAGTTTAAGGCCAGTCTGGTCTACAAGAGCTAGTTCCAGGACAGATTCCAAAGCTGCAGAGAAACCCTGTCTCGAAAAAAAAAGAAAAGAAAAAAAAAAAGAGTAAGTGACTCATTTTTTCCTTTGAGGGCATGTTCCCAGTCGCCCTAGAATCTTCATTTGGCCACACCGTTTGGATTACCACATGCACACCTATGCTAGGGACTAAGCCTTCAGTGTGAGATCTTTGGGGGACACGTCCAAGGCAGAATATATCTATAATTTAACAATATTTGCTCTGTCACTTTCTGGCTTGTCCACATTCCCTCTGTGAGACTATTCACTCCTGTTGGAGTCAGGGTCATCAGTATCTCTTTTTCCAGGCCTTTCTCAGCTGCCTACTGTGTTTGCTCTCTACTCCTGGGTGTTGGCACTGTGTTTCTCTGTTGTATGATCAGGCCAGACGATCATCTGGATGTTGGGCACTCTGTAGTAGCATATCAGGGTCTCTCTAAAAGATAATCTGGCTGTGCTCTGGGGCCACGTGATGATAGTATAGTCTAGTTCTGTGAAAGTCCTGCACAGCCATTTCAGTCTCTATATAGACTCTTTGTTCTCTTCTTTCTTGCGTTCTCTGGAGGCTATAGAGGAAGAAGAAAGTCCTACAGTCTGAATTTGTAAGGGTGCCTACAGGATCTCACTCAGTGTTAAACACAGCTTCAGAGAGGATCTGAGGAGCAATGAGTATCCTCCTAGATGCTGGCTGTTGTCTTGAGCACTTCATGTGTCCCCGTCCCCTCCTCCTTCACTGCCCTGTCCTGATGTTGGCATCCCCATCTAATGTTCCTGCTTTTCTTTAAGGCGCACTATGAGGTCTGCCCTAAGTTCCCCTTAACCTGCGATGGCTGTGGCAAGAAGAAGATCTCTCGGGAGAAGGTAAAGCAGTCCCTTCCATCTGCTGAAGCCCATGCTAGACCTGATGGTCAGTGGTGAAGGTCTATCATTCGGGATAGTTTGTGACCTGCTGCCCAAAGGGAGAATAGCCGCAAAGTGAGACTTCCTTGCTATCACCAGAATGGGCTTGTTCTGGGGCATAGTGACTAATCCTTCAATGTTCATTTGGCTTTTTGTTGTTGTTCATTTATTTTGAGACAGGGTCTCATTATATATCCCTGGATGCCTAAAATTTGCTATGTAGACAAGGCTGGCTTTAAAGGCATGGATTTGCCTTAAAGGCACATTTACCCAGTCTGGCATTTCCCTACCCCCATCCCTACCAGGATTTCTTGTAGCCCTGGCTGGACTGGTACTTAATGTGTAACCAAGGATAACCTTGAACTCCTGATCCTCCTGCCTCCAACTCCCAAGTGCTAGAATTGTAGGTACACACACAATCATGGTTTGTGTTGTTGCGGTTGGCGTGTTCCTTTTTGGGAGTCAGGGGGCATGTAGTGTTGGGGTTGGATTCAGGGCCTCATGCTTACCAAGCAAACTTTCTACCATTGACAAAAAAATATACCGCTCACCACCAGGAAATAAGAAGTGGTTTATTTTTGAGTTAAATACAAATGACCATGGCCCAAGGACATAGATTTAATTACCCCAAATAATAAGATTTTTGGTGTTTAGCCCTAGCTGGAGCTCATTCTGTAACCAAGCTGGTCTAGAACTCACAGATCCACCTGCCTCTGCCTCCCAAGTGGTGGGATTAAAGGTGTGCTCCACCACACCTGGCTTATTATAATAATAATAATATTATTATTTTTAAATGATGTATTTATTTTATGTGCATTGGTGTTTTACCTGCATGTATGTATGTGTGAGGGCTTCAGATCCCCTGAAACTGGAGTTACAGACAGTTGTGAGTTGCTATGTGGGTGCTGGGAATTGAACCCAGGTCCTCTGGAAAATCAGCCAGTACTCTCAACCTCTGAGCCATCTCCAACCTCCTCCACTCTCTTTTTTTTTAAGTTGAGTTTCTCACAGGGCAAGTCTAACCATGCTTGCTGCCTAGAATGGTAGGGGGAAAAAAATGACTCCTTACCCTCACTGGATCTCAAAGAGGTGGTCTTTCTCCTGCCCTTGCCAGACACGTGACCTTGGTTGCGTGTGAAATGTTTGTGTTCAGTGGAGTGTGTGCTTAGGTTTCATGTGTTCATCAGTAGTCCTTTTGTGCTGTCCTGCCCCTCCATAACACAAAGGACTGGCCTGTTTTTACACTCTATGCTTGTGAATCTGAATGTTCTACCTGAGGCCCAGGTATTCAATATTGTTTACTCTCCAGGCTGACAGAAGTACTGGGCGGTGGTGGCGCACACCTTTAATCCCAGCACTCGGGAGGCAGAGGCAGGCGAATCTCTGTGAGTTTGAGGCCAGCCAGGTCTACAAAAACTAGTTCCAGGACAGCTAGGATTGTTACACAGAGAAACCCTGTCTCAAAAAAACCAAAAAACAAAACCTGACAGATAAAACAGCTGGCTTGCTTTCTGTGTGGCATGGATCTCACCCAAAACCAGGAGCTAGACTTTTCCATAGCAATCCTGAAATGTCTGCTTCCCAGTGATTGACAGTGGAAGTGGCTTGTTTTATCTTAATCTTGTATGACAATGAGAAAGAAGGCTCATAGGGTGCAACTAGTGGTTTCTTTTGTTAATTCTGACTTGATCAGTACATTAAGCAAATGGGCAAGTGAGATAGGGGAGACCCTTAGTAATGACAATGACACTGGTAACTTTATCCTCCTGATCCTTCAGTTTCAGGACCATGTTAGAGCATGCAACAAGTGTCGGGTTCCCTGCAGATTCCACACCGTGGGCTGTCCTGAGATGGTAAGCCAGGGATCTGCTGTTAGGGGCTAGGGACCTGGCTGGGTCTTTCTGTTATGCTAACCTGTCTCCAGCTTTGGCTCCTCCTTAGGTTCTTCAGCCTCTCTGGTATCTCCCCTGGCTATCTCTCAGTAATCCTTCCTGCCCTCAGGTGTCCAGGCTTACTCCATGGAAATCTCTACGTGGCTTTGATCACTACCTGTCTCTGAGAGTACCCAAATATATGTGCTTCTGACATCTTGAGCCTCCCACGATATCTGATGGACACCTTAGAAGTACACCTTGACCTTCTATCTCCTTGTTCTCCACCCTCTTGCCATCTTTCATAGGGGAAAAAAAAGCACATTGATGACTCAGTTGTCTAGCTAAAGCCCCAGTGCCTTGTGGTCTGCAAGATCCTTTTCTTGTCTCATAGTCACATAAATAATAATAAATCCTTGGCTTTTGGCAGATGGCTCCTGTCCCTTCAACTCCTGTCTTGTCACTTCATCATCTCCTGCCTGGAGACAGGCTTCCTATGTTGGTTGTGCACCTTCTGACCACTCTGTTGCTCTGATCTGTTAAAGTAAAAGCAAGATATGGCTTGACCAGACCCTCCTGTGGCCTCCCCAAAATTTGATTCAGAGTTACTGTGGTCTCTCTCTCCCAAAACCACTGGCCTCTGCCCTGGTCACTGACC
This sequence comes from Ondatra zibethicus, assembly GCA_004026605.1. NCBI lineage: Eukaryota > Metazoa > Chordata > Mammalia > Rodentia > Cricetidae > Ondatra > Ondatra zibethicus. Next base: position 87,557 of record PVIU01002686.1, on the reverse strand, counting down.
TGGCTGTCCTTGAAGAAGCTGACTTCTCACCACCCTAACCCTTTGCCTTGCTATGTTTCTGGGGACTCCTTCTGGCCTCCACAAGTCCCTGTCCACGTGTGCCCCTTCTCTGTTCATGCAGACCTGCCCCCCTCCCCTCATTTTCATCCTGCACAAGCTATTTCTCCATTTATTATCCCTCTTTATCTGTACAATGGGAGCCCCTGAACATTATTTCCCATCGTGACTCATGACCATGTGCTGGTCTACAGAGGGCCTGTAGGGTGTGTACATTAAGGGTAAGAGAAGGCAAGCTGAGGATATGGTGTCTGGTGACACAGCGTCTCTCTCCTCTTCTGTTGGAGGTGGGGACAGTTGCTACCTCCATTTCAAAGCAACTGAGTTGGTTCCCTGCAGAAGGTAGTTTAGAAGCTACCCGGACGCCGAGCTGCTGTCACCTCGGTCCTGGGCCTTTTCAGTTCATAGGGTGCTCCAGTTAAGATCTAGATTTGTGGTGACCTTGCTGGCCCCTGCAGGAGAAGCCACTGAGCAGATGGCATGTCCTTTTGTGTTCATCTTAGTTCTAGCTGCCTCCTGCCCTGTGAGGTGCAGATACGTTTCCTGCTGGGCCTCCTGTCATCCAGGTGCCTGTGGGGCTCAGGTGTCTTGGTGTCTTTTCACTTATGTTTTGTAAATGTTTTATTACATTTATTTTGTGTGTTTGTGTGTGTAAGCCCTGGTATCCGTGTGAAACCAGTGGACAGCTTTCAGATTCTGTCCTTCCAGCATATGAGTCCCAGGGGTTAAATTCAGGTTGTCAGGCTTGGTGACAGCACATTTACATGCTAAGCCATCTTGCCAGTCCTGGTTTCGTTTTAGGTTGGGTTTGGTTTTTGATCATTGATGTTTTGTTTTTGTTTTTGAAACAGATTTTTACTATGTAGCCCAGGCTGGTCTTAAACTTAGTTTGTAGACCAGGCTGGCCTTGCACTCATAGAAATCCATCTGTCTCTGCCTTTTGAATGCTAGAATTGAAAGCATTTGCCACTGTGCCTTTTTATTTTTCTTAATTAGTATACAGTGTAATGATATTATTGTAATTTTGAAGCCTAACTTCTTAAAATTGTTTACACAAAGGGCTAGAGAGATGGCTCAGTGGTTAAGAAACTAGCTGCTCTTCCAGAGGACCTGGGTTTAATTCCCGGCACCTACATGGCAGCTCACAACTATTGTAACTTGAATTGCAGGGGATCAGACACCATCACACAGACATACATGCAGACAAAACACTAATGTGCACAAAATAAAAATAAGTACATCACTTTAAAAAATTGTGTGCACAAGTTTGAAAATATTTAGTTGTATCTTAGTTACTTTTTTATAATTGTTGTGTAATGACACCATGACCAAGGCAACTTTTAGAAGAAAGTTTATTTGGACTTAACAGTTTCAGAAGGGTAGAGTCCATGACTACCGTGGTGGGCAGCATGGCAGCAGGCAGGCATGGTGCTGGAGCAGTAGCTGAGAGCGTATATCTAGAGATAACAACCACATGTCCCTCAGTACAGTGTGGCCACGGTGCCGCACCGCCTGGGCTGGTTCTGTACCAACACTGTCCTGTACCGCAGGTGGAGACTGAAGAACTTCAGGATCATGAGGTGCAAAGGCTACGGGAACACCTGGCCCTGTTGCTGAACTCATTCCTAGAGTCCCCAGCCTCACAGGGAAGCCAAAGCCAGGTGGGGCCGGAGCTGCTGCAGCGGTGCCACACTTTGGAACAGAAGACGGCCACCTTCGAGAACATTGTCTGTGTCCTGAACCGGGAGGTAGAGAGGGTGGCAGTGACTGCAGAGGCGTGTAGCCGGCAGCACCGGCTAGATCAGGACAAGATAGAGGCCCTGAGTAACAAGGTTTGTGCCTAGCGGGGATAGTCAGTTCTGGATCTCTGGAGCCAGTACAGCATAGAGCTCCTACACTCCATGACTTGGGCTTTGGCCTTTTGCTTTCTGATTCTTGTTAGACTCAGCCATAGGGTTTGATGGGCTAGCAAGGCCTAGGAGGACACAGCATCAGTTATACAGTGTGCTGGGTTGAGAAGCTCCTGGGTACATGTAGGCCCAGAGCCTTCTAAGTGAACTGGAACGTGTACCTCTACCTCACATTTAGGATGTAGCTCCTGGGGACAGAAAAGACTCCAGAGACTTCCAAAGGCTAGCAGTGTGGGAAATGGGAGCTCAGGATGCATAGAATATAGCAATTAGGTCCCTGCCTTCTTATCAAAGTTAAGTGGTCTTTGCTCTGTAGGTGCAGCAACTAGAGAGGAGCATTGGCCTCAAGGACCTGGCCATGGCCGACCTGGAGCAGAAGGTCTCAGAATTGGAAGCATCCACCTATGATGGAGTCTTCATCTGGAAGATCTCAGACTTTGCCAGAAAGCGCCAGGAAGCTGTAGCTGGCCGTACACCCGCCATCTTCTCCCCAGGTGCCATTTGTGGTCTTCTCGTCTGCTTCAGAGGCTGTATGGAATGGTTCTCTGGCTGGGGCAGGGCACATACTCAGCTGGCACCAGGAGTGTCTGCATCTTCTTAAGAAGCAAATTGGGCAACAGTTGGGAGTCTATAGGTATGAGGAGCTGTTGGGTGCCAGGTTAAATGTGTATAGAATGTGCCCCTTGTCACCTACAGATGAGTACGGTGGCTAGACCTTTCCAAGCAGGAAACTGTTTCCGTTTTGGTATTTGCTGCAAGCAGGGAGCCTGTGAGGATGTTCCTCACTATCCTTTCTCATACCCACCTACAGGGTCTTTGTAGGGGTGCTCCTAAGCTTCTCATTAGGGTACCACTGGGAGCTGAAGGGGAGGGTGTGTGTTCCTGCAGGGTACAATTTGCTTCCCTTATGCTCCTTTCTTTGCACTCTGACCATACCACTGTGCCTACCTTGCTGTGTACTTCACGGTTCCCCTGTGTGTCCCTAGATGTGCCCCCAGACATTTGTCTTTGTCCCTTATTAGTATCTTCTTCCTGCTCAGCCACTTAATAATGTCATCACCTGTCAGAACTCAGCCTGCACATACTTTATTTTGGGGCTTACTTTACAAAACTGCTACTACAGTAGAGGTTCTGGGATCAAGGCTGGGACCTTGGAAGACCCTCTCCTACCGGATTAGCCTTGACCCTCACGGTTCCTGCCCTTGCTGCGGAAGACTGAGCACTCTACTCAGCTCTGTAGCGTGTCCTCAGAGCGGCGTCAGCAAGGGTTAGAAGTAAACAAACCTAGAGACCCTGTTCTCTCTGTTCAAGACTAGGAAAACAAGTGTTTTGGGAAGAGCTCAAGGGACGCGTGGGCAGCCTGGAGTGCCTGATACTATTTCTAGACTTGGGTAGTCTATGTTGGCAGTGCCTTCGCTTGCAGGTGATTTAGTAGGTGGTAGCTGGTGGAGTGTGTAGGCTCAGGTTACAGGAGTTCCATAGTGAGCATGGTAGGGTTCAGCCTGAGAACCCCATGTCCTTTGCAGCAGTCTTCCTGGGGCCGTAGACAGGGAAAGCTGTCTATGTGAAAGGTCTGCTTTGGGTATGGTTGGTCACCCATGAAGCAGGCAAAGGCTACAAGGAACAGAGGAGGCAGTTTTAGCACTGCATTTGGAGCCTTGCTGCAGAGGCTTAGCTCTGGTGGGTCAGTGGCACATGGACAGTCCTGTTGCCATGAGGGTCACTGTAGCAGGCAGCCTTTTGGGAGCATAACCACCTGAATACTGTACTGTTGAGCTCTCCGTGAGAGGATACACTTATTTTGACTCATAGCTCTAGAGGTTCCAGTTCAGGGTTGATCAGCCACTCTGCTTTGATGCACGGCAGCACATCACAACAAGAGCCTGTGGTTCAGAGCTGTTCACTTCCCAGCTGGAGATCCCACTGTCTCCTTCAAGGGCATGCCCTCAGGGACTGAACACCCTCTCCAGGCAGCAGCAGGTGTTTAACAGACAGCCATGGGTGGGGCATTGCAGACCCACCTGTAAGTACAGCCGTAGCTGTAGGTGCCTAAGGATGGTTAGGGGTTGGTATATGAGATTACTGAGTTCTACAGTAGGCCAGCTTCATGTGGAAACTGAAAAGCTTGATGTCTGACTTCATAGGCAGGTCCCACCCCAGGGCAGGGAGACCAGTTTGATTTTCCTTATTTTTGTTCAGAGTCTCAGTTGATTGGATCCACGTCTACCAAGGGCCCTCTTTCTGTGGTCCGCCACTCATCTCGGCCTCTTAGAAACAGCCCTCGCAGACACTCGGGGTGGGGTTAGTGCTGCCCCAGCCCTCTAGCTGTTCCTTGACCCAGTCAACCTGACACTGAAATTAATCTTCACAATTAGCTATTTACATGTTTTGTTTGCACTTACAGTATGTTGCGTGTCTTTTAATATTTTTTTTTTTGAGGCAGGGTTTCACACTATAGCCCATAGCCAAGGTGGCCTCAGATTTATTGTGTCGCCCAGGCTGAACTTGAACTCATGTTGGGAAGCTTGTCTTACACAGCCTTAACCGTGTTCTGGCTGTTTATTACCTGTAGAGCAGTGGTTCTCAACCTTCCTAATGCTGTGACCCTTAATGTGTTCCTCATTTTGTGGTGACCCCAAACCATAAAATTAATCTTGTTATTACTTCATAACTGTAATTTTGCTATTATGACTCCTGATGGAAATACCTGATGTGTAGGATGTCTGATACACTATCCCCAAAGTGGTTGTGCCCCACAGGTTGAGAACCACTACTGTAGGGGCTGAGGGACATTGACTGCTGATCTGCATATCTGCTCCTCAGATGCTTCTGCTGAAGCAGGCTTGGGTTCCTGGGGCCTGCACTCCCTTTATAGCTCTGCTGGGGACCTCAGCTGCTGGGTTTGCCACCATAGTTTATCATTGCTAATTCTAGGGGTGCAGCGAGACGGCTCACTGGATTTGTGAGACTGGTCTCTGGAATCCACATTAAAAGTTGTAGGACAGGCCGGGCAGCGGCGGCACACGCCCTTTTCCCAGCTCTTGAGAGGCAGAGGCAGGTGGATCTCTGTGAGTTCAAGGTCAGCCTGGTTCCAGGACAGCTAGGACTGTTAAACAGAGAAACCCTGTCTTGAGGGAGAAAAAAAAAAAGAGTAGGAGAAGTCAAGCATTGGTGTCACCCTGTCCAAAAAAAAAGAGGTGGTAGGAGAGAGCCAGTTGTGGTGACACGTGCCTTTAATCCCAACTCTTGGGAGGCAGAAGCAGGTAGATCTCTATGAGTTTGAGGCCAGCCTAATCTATATAGTGAGTTCTAGGAGTTCCAGGACTACCTAGAAAGACCTTATCTCAAAAAACTGGAAGAAGAAAAGCACCCGAGGACACAGTTGTCCTCTGGCTTCTACATACATGTCATGGCATGCATGCTCCTTCCTGGAGTATTGCATGTGAACATACACACTAGTAACTTTTCTGAAGAGATAGGGCAGGAGGATTTGGAGTTGGGGGCTTTTCTGAGCTGCATGGCAAAATTGTCTGGGGGCTGGGAGGTTTCTTCTGAGAGGAGGATCTTCCCTTGATATTTCCCAAAAGCTGAATGATTACGTTTTCACGTCGCTGAGGGCAGACTGTGAGTGGACGAGCTGTGTCCTGCCCTGTCCTCACTGGCCCTTTCCCGTACTCTCAGCCTTCTACACAAGCAGATATGGCTACAAGATGTGTCTGCGCGTCTACCTGAATGGCGATGGCACTGGACGGGGAACTCATCTCTCTCTCTTCTTCGTGGTGATGAAAGGTCCCAATGATGCCCTCCTGCGGTGGCCTTTTAATCAGAAGGTATGAAAGCCAGCCCCAGGATCCTTGGGGGAATCTGTGAGTGAGGTTGGGTACAGCTTCCAAATAGCCAGGTAGTCCAAGACAAAGTCCGTCCAGCCCAGGCCTGTTGGGTGGTGGGCTCCAGTGGCTTATCGCGGCTGGTGTGACACATATGCCTGGCTTCATGACTGACGTGTGTGTGTGTGTGTGTGTGAAAGTCTCCTGGGGAAGTATGCTTCAAGGGAAGGCCACAGCCACAGAGACGCTCTGTGTGTCTGTCGGAGTGAGGGTGTGACTGTTTAAAGCCAGAGTCTGCCTTAATTAAGGAGCTGAAACTTCCAGAGACCAGGCTGGACTGAGGGCAGTCCCTTCATCACTCAGAGACCAGCTCTCTCACTGGAAGCCAGTGGAGGAGGCAGAGCAGGCGGTGAATGCTAGAAGGCGCAGTGGCCTGACCAGTCCGTGGCCTGCAGCCAGACCCCACTCTTATGAAGTGCTTCCAGCAAGCTTCAGGATCTCGGCAAGAAAATGTCTGTAAATGAACGCTAGAAAGGAGCAGCATCCGGGAATACAGTGTGCAGTACTAAGCTTTAGCCTCAGTTTCCAGATGCAACAGCATGGACATGCGCTTTTCCCAGGCGAGAAGCTGGATGCGCTGTGGCCAGTGTATCTAGTCCCACTGCTGGGGGAGGCAGGATAGGACTAATGTGGGGTTTTCAGGTGACTCACGGGCACATTGTTCCCTTCCTGGATTGACTTCTCTCAGGTAACATTGATGTTGCTGGACCAGAACAACCGGGAGCATGTAATCGACGCATTCAGGCCTGATGTTACCTCATCCTCCTTCCAGAGGCCTGTCAGTGACATGAATATCGCCAGTGGCTGCCCCCTCTTCTGTCCTGTGTCCAAGATGGAGGCCAAGAATTCCTATGTGCGGGACGATGCTATCTTCATCAAAGCTATTGTGGACCTAACAGGACTCTAGCCACCCCTGCCATAGCAGCTCAGTGAGGAGCTGCCACACTGGGCCAGGGCCCTGCCAACACATGGCTGGGCAGGCTTGGTGCAAGTGCTGGGAAGGCCTCAGCCTAAAGCCAGTCACCATCACACGGAAAGGCAGGAAGGATCCTCCAGTTGGTCCTCAACTGGTAGACTGAGTGGAGGGTCCATTTAGTTCAGGGTCCTTGTGGGACCAGCTGGTGGGGTCTTCTCGGCTTTACAGTAGAAAAGCTCTTACTTTTCTGTCTGGGGAAGGGAGAGGCCCTTGGGTGGGGTACTCAGAAAGAGCCTCTCAAGAGAGCTTCAGAGCTACACCAGCAGTAAGAGTGGTAGTTGACCTTATCCACTCTGGCTTGTGGAAAGGAGGTAAGGGCTGCACAGGAGAAGGGCATTCACCCACAAAGCGTAGCCCAGGAAAGAAGCCCTCTGAGACATAGGCACACTGGAGAGGAGCCTGCCTGGGCTGCACAGCCCTGCCAGGTGGCCTGTATTGGGGAGAAGTGATTAAACTATTCGACATCTGTGACAAGTGGTGTTCATCTGACTCTGGGTTGCCTGCTGGCTCCAGCCCAGGTAGTGGTGACCCTGTGGGGCCTCTGCTTTCCTCTCCACAATGGCTGTCTCTGTTCCTTATACCCTTCGAGCCCCCAAGGCTCTGAGATGTGATCACTGCATCATGGGTCTGCCTGGGTAGAGATGAAGGACTGACCTCCTCGGGGTTCTGGACTGGTTTGCTCTTTGGACTGGGGTTGGAGTGGAGATACTATGGTCTGGGTCCTGGTCATCTTCATTAGTCAGAAGGGATATACAGTCTCCCTCAGTTCATTTTCAAGTCACCACAGTAGGAAATGGGGGGAGCACCAGCTCAGAGAGCATGCTGTGATTGAGGAGATGTTGCCCTCTCGACCTGTTCGTGTTCTCTTCTGTCTGAATATTCACACCACGTGTGTTGGTTTTAAAGCAAACAGAAACAGCATGGGATGGCATCATGGCAGAGAACTGGCTTCACCTGACTGCCCTGTGGCTCGCTGGTAGAGGACACATCTTGTCTTTTTCTTCTGCGTTCTTAAGCTGGAACAGGTCTAGGCCTGCCTGTCACCTGTGGCCCCAGGAGAATTGGGGTTATATGGTTATGTTGAACCCTGGAGTCCAATTACCAGGAGGAGTCGCTCCAAGAGACCATCTCTCACACCACAGTTGATGTAAAAGCATGAGGATTTTGTTAATTCTATTGTGACAGGGTCTTTCCAGCATTCAAGAAGCCAGAAAGACCCGATAGTTGTTACAGACTACCTTTTAAAGCAAAAAGCCACAGAAACAAGGGGGGGGAGCCTGGGGGTTGTATGATTGGCTTATTCAAAGGGCTATTATCAATAATTGGCTTGAGACCGGTTGCCACATCAGGTGAGGTAAGAGGGAACATCTGAGGGTCACTTTACCCCTTTCCCAGGGACTGAGTCAGAATACCAGGAACTGAGTCAACACCTAAGGGTTATCTTGCCCCTATTCAGTAGAACTTTTACAAAGACTCAGGGAGATGATGGAAAGTTCCCAACATTTCAGTACGTGCTTGTATAGTTGTTAGATCCTTGGTTCCCAGGGATGGGGGAGCACTGCTGCTGAGAGGCCTCACAATTGGCCTCAGAGTTGTCAGAAATGGCTTTAGAGTTATTTTAGAGTTCTACAGTTATCCCTTAAATACTTTGTACTTTATCTGCAAAGAACTGCATCAAGGGCCTTACAGCATATAGCATGTGGGCAGTGGCCTCTCCCTGCAGCTTTTCATGAGGGCTGTGTGTGACCTGTGTGTCTTGTGACTTGTACTTCTCTGAGGACTCTGGGCATCTTTACCAGATTATTGCTCTGGGATTTCTCCATAGGAATTGGCCATTTCTGTCCATTTTTCTACTTACTTCCTGATTAGTAAAAGTTTCTGATCTTTCTAGTCCAGCGTGGTGGCGCACGCCTTTAATCCCAGCACTTGGGAGGCAGAAACAGGAGGATCTCTGTGAGTTTGAGATCAGCCTGGTCTACAGAACGAGTGCCAGGACAGGCTCCAAAGCCACAAAGAAACCCTGTCTGAAAAAAAAAAAAAATTCTGATCTTCTATCATTGATCCTTCATTGTGTTTGATCTTTTTTTCTCTGAGACTAGGTTTCTCTGTATAGCTGTTCTGGCTGTCCTGAAACTCGCTTTGTAGATCAGGCTGGTCTTGAATTCAGAGATCTGCCTCTGCCTCCCAATGTTTGAACTTTCTTGGTGTAGAAAAATTCAAAGTTGAGAGGATCAGTTAAATAATGTTTTTTTTTTTGTTGTTGTTGTTGTTGTTGTTGTTTTTTCGAGACAGGGTTTCTCTGTAGCTTTAGAGCCTGTCCTGGAACTAACTCTGTAGACCAGGCTGGCCTCGAACTCACAGAGATCTGCCTGCCTCTGCCTCCCAAGTGCTGGGATTAAAGGCATGTGCCACCACTGCCCAGCGGTTTTAAAATCTGTTTCTAACAGTGGGTTTCTATGTTTAGCAGTTCATTTGTTTTGTTTTGTTTTGTTTCGTTTTTCAAGACAGGGTTTGGAGCCTGTCCTGGACCTCACTCTGTAAACCAGACTGGCCTCAAATTCAGAGATCTGCCTGTCTCTGCCTCCTGAGTGCTGGGATTAAAGGCGTGTGTTGTGCCAGCACCACTTGGTGTGGTAATTTTTTTTTCCTTGAAATCTTGGGTGGAAATTTTTTTTTTTAAGGCAGTCTCTAGTCTGAGCTGGCCTCTAACTCTAAGTAGCCAAGGATAAATTTGAACTTCTGATCTTTCTGCCTCTGCCTCTGAGTGCTGTCATGTAAGTGTCTGCCACTGTCTCTGGTTTATGTGGTATTGGAGACTGAACTCCAGGCCTCCTGCAAGCCTTCTACCAATCTCAGCCCCACACTGGTAGATTGTTCCCCCGGAGTTAAAGACAAGCGGAGGGGCTGTGGGTGTAGTACGTGGTAGGACACACTTGTCATGCACAAGGCCCTGGGTTCCATCCTACTGTGTGTGATTCCAACACACAGAAGATGGAACTGTGGGTGGCAAGAATAGAAAGGTGTCCACAGAAGGCATGCACCTTCAGTCCCAGCACTCAAGAGGCAAAGGCAGGTTGGATCTATGTGAGTTTGAGGCCAGCCTGGTCTACAGAGCGAGTTCCAAGACAGGAAAAAAAGAAAAAGAAAAATTTGATACCTAGATAATGTTTTCATAGATGCATGGAACACATTTTTTTTCCAAATCGAATATTTTATTCACATGATAGTTGTCTTTTTAACATGTGCACACACATTCGCACACTCAGAATCATCTCCCTGGGGAATAAAAGACTATGTCTAAGGGGAAAATGAAAAATCAAATATTCCTGTAGGTTTTCATTATTGTAGGCAATTATGTCCACATCACTTACAAAGCTATTGCCAAATCTGTCCAAGGAAGCAAAGTTTGAAAGGGGGCAAAAATCTTGGGGAAAATTCAACAGTGGCATAGCAGAGCTCTCAATATGAGAAAGCTGATATAATGTGGACTTTTGCTGTGAATTTTCTTTGCAAAATATGGGGAGAGGTTTGTTAATGGGCAGAAAATAAGAGAAGGCAGTGTGAATGGGCTTTTGCAGTCAGTATTCCTCCCAGTATTTTGCAGGGTCATCAGGAAAATGCTTAGTCTTTCTCTGGAACCAGTTTCAGAACTTTTCCAATTGCAATGGTCTTACCGTCACTGTGTCTTCCAAGTCCTGAGTACTTGGCTTCTGAGTATATCCTCTCCGTGAGCTGTGAGGTGGCCAGCGATATGTATTCTTTAGGAACTGTTACCTATGCCGTCTTTAATAAAGGGAAGCCTGTATTTGAAGTCAACAAGCAGGACATTTACAAGAGCTTCAGTAGACAGTTGGATCAGTTGAGCCGTTTAGGATCTAGTTCACTTACAAGTATACATGAGGAAGTTCATGAGCATGTCAAACTCTTGCTAAATGTGACCCCAACTGTAAGACCCGACGGGGATCAGATGACAAAAATTCCCTTCTTCGATGATGTTGGTGCAGTCACACTTCAATATTTTGATACCTTATTCTAAAGAGATAATCTTCAGAAATCCCAGTTCTTCAAAGGATTGCCAAAGGTTCTGCCAAAGCTGCCCAAGCGTGTCAGCGTGCAGAGAATTTTGCCTTGTTTGACTTCAGAATTTGTAAACCCTGATATGGTACCTTTTGTTTTGCCCGATGTTTTACTGATTGCCAAGGAGTGCACCAAAGAAGAGTATGTCCGATTAATTCTGCCTGAACTTGGTCCTGTGTTTACACAGCAGGAGCCAGTCCAGATCTTGTTAATTTTTCTACAAAAAAATGGATTTGCTCCTAACCAAAACCCTCCTGACAAGATAAAGAACAGTTACTGCTCAAGGTCTACAGAGCTCCGGAGGCACCTTCCATTCAGATCCAGGAGCTCCGTCTGAACATCATCCCAGCTTTTGCAAATCCATAAAAAATGCTTCCATTCCAAGAATTAAAAATGCCTGTTTACAAACATCTTCCCTTGCTGTTCATGTGACTTTATTAGTCTGTTTAGGCAAGATTTTGGAGTACTTGGATAAGTGGTTTGTACTTGATGATATCCTACCCTTCTTACAACAGATTCCCTCCAATGAGCCTGCGGTCCTCATGGGGATTCTAGGTATCTGTAAGTGTACTTTCACTCATAAGAAACTGGGAATCACCAAAGAGCAGCTGGCTGGAAAAGTACCACCTCATCTCATTCTCCTGAGTATTGAAAACAATCTTAACCTCAATCAGTTCAGCTCCTTCATTGCCGTCATAAAGGAGATGCTGAGCGGACCGGAGTCTGAGCACAGGACTAAAGCTGGAGCAGCTTCACACGATGCAGGAGCAGCAGAGGTCTTTGGAGATCGGAAATCAAATGAATGCTTCCGAGGAGACAAGTGTTACACATGCCGGAAGTCAGATTGACAAGTCTTCAACAACATTGGAGCAGACCTAGCTGGGGTGAATCAGAAGATGGGCCTCATCTCATAAGGTAAAGCGTCCCGTCTGAGGAAAGTCTCTAAAGGTCTCCAGACAGATGGTCCCTGCTGTCCTCAAACGCGCAATGCATACTTGATCTTGTTTCATGAAACGAGGTTGAGTCTTACTTTTTTCTCCTGATTTTTTGTCTACCAAGCAGATTAAGGCTGTTATTTCGACCTCCTCGATACAGGTGTGAATATGCAGCACCGCATTGTACCCTGGGCAGATGATGATGGATTTGTACTCTGATCACTATCTGGGCATCAAATGTACATCCAGAATGACAAAGATTATTAAGATCACAAAGGATGCGTCCTGGAAGAATCTCCTCTTCAATCCCTTTCAGTCTGATTTTGAGGTTTTCACCTGGAGCTACAGAATCTGTTTCTACATCATCAGAAAGTATTCCAAGAACTTCCACATTGTGCTGTTGGGAATCATCACTAGCTGCTGGCCTTCACAGATGGATCCAGACTCCAGCTTTCCCAGGACCACAGTCCCCATATCATGTACCAAGGACAGAAATCTGATTGCTCTTTGAGATTTGCTCCCATCATTCCTGAGCAGGGCATAAAATGAATGTCCTTTTTGGGATTGAAGTCAACTTTTTTCAAAAATGGTAGTTTTTCTTTACATTTTTTTTTAAAAAAGATTTATTTATTTATTATGTATTCAGTGTTCTGCCTGCATGTATCCCTGAAGGCCAGAAGAGGGCACCAAATCTCATTACAGATAGTTGTGAGCACATGTGGTTACTGGGAATTGAACTCAGGACCTTTGGAAGAGCAGGCAAAGCTCTTAACCACTGAGCCATCTCTCCAGCCCCCTTTCTTTACATTCTTCATATCTCTCATTGCTCCAGTTTACTGTTGGATCATCCATCTTAATAATAAGCAGAGTTAAGTGTTTGAAGCTTGCTGTCTTTGCCAACATTGCATGTTCTCTTGTCTGTCCTCCTTTTTCAAATCCAGTTTCAAACTCTCTTGGCTGAGATTACCAGTACAGCCAAGTCAGCCTGAGAGGCACCACCAATCATATTTGGTACAAAACTCTTATGGCCAGGAGCATCTAGAATTGTAAAGTGCTTCTTTTCGGTTTCAAAATAGGCACGGCCTACTTCTACTGTTTTCCCCTTGTCTCCTTCTTCCTTGTCTTGTCTCTTGTGTCTAAGGCCCAAGAGAAGTACCAAGTTTCTCTGTTTTTTTTCTTTAGCTTCTTGTTCGTATTTCTCAAGTGTCCTTTTGTCGACCATTCCAGTTGAATACATTATTTGTCCTCCAATGGTTGACTTGCCTGCATCAGCATGCCCAGTGAACACTACATTTACATGTTCTATCTTAGGAGCACCTGGTGGTGCTGCCACCGACTTAGGTTTTGGTATTTCTTCTTCCTCCTCCACCATTTCTTGGACACTTTCCTCTGGTGGCCTTCCATCTACTGAGGAATCACCCCCTGGCTCTGCTTCAATTATTCTTTGTGCTCCCATGATTCTTCTGGGGACATTTCTGTCTCTCCATTTTCTATAACAGTTTCTGAAAGGTCCATGCTAACAACTGAATTTGAACCTTCACACAATCATGACTCACATTTATTTTTTAAAAAAGAAAAACTGTCATTTTTCATTTTACATACCAGACCCAGTTCCCACTCCTTCCCCTCCTCCCATTCCCTCCTCCTACCTCACATCCCACCCCCCATCCACTCCTTAGAGAGGGTAAGGCACATTGCTTTGGGGGAAGATCCAAGGCCCTCTGCACTATATCCAGGCTGAGCAAGGCATCCATCCAAAGAGAATGGGTTCTCAAAAAGTCAGTACAAGCAGTAGGTACAAATCCTGGTGCCACCACTGGTGGCCCCTCAGTCTGCCCCAACCACATAACTGTCATCCACATTCAGAGGGACTAGTTTGGACCTATGCTGGTTCTGTCTCTGTCCAGCTGGAGTTGAACTCCCATTAGCTCAGGTAAACTGTTCAGTGGGTGTCCCTATCATGGTCTTGACCTCTTTGCTTATATTCTCACTCCTCCCACTCTTCAACTGGACTTTGGGAGCTCAGCCCAGTGTTCCACCCTGGGTCTCTACCTCTGTTTCCATCAGTTGCTGGATGAAGGTTCTATGGTGACGTTTTCTGGCACCCCCCCCCCATTGCTTGTCCTAGTCAGGGTCATCTTTTTGGATTCCCCAGAAATCTCTTCAGTGCCAGCCCTATAATGGCTCCCTCAATCAAAATATCCCTTTCCCTTGCTCTGTCCTCCCTCCATCTCGACTTTCCTGTTCCCTCAGGTCATCTTCCCCCTCCACTCTCCCTTCTCCCTCCACCCCCATGCTCCCAATTTTGGAACACATTTATTTATTGGTTTAGCTGTCAGTTGGATATTTGAGCTGTTTATATGAAATGCTTCTGGGAATATTTGGTTCCATGTTAGTGTGGACACATTTGCGTTTCTTGCTAGTCTAGTGAAGCCCCTAGGTTATATGCCTGTCTTTATAGAAACCGTCAGACATCCGTTATGTCACAATCCTGTTATCTCAGCACTGAGCCGGGGGATGGAGAAAACTCAAGGCCAGCATTGGTTACGTTTAAAACCCTGTATTAAGCCCGGTGGTGGTGGAACTCCCCTTTAATCCCAGCACTTGGGAGGCAAAGGAGGCAGGCTGATCTCTGTGAGTTCGAGGCCAGCCTGGTCTACAAGAACTAGTTCCAGGACAGGCTCCAAAACTACAGAGAAACCCTGTCTCAAAAAACAAACTCTGTATTAAACAAACAAAAACCCAGAAAAAAATGACAGTGCCAGCTCTAGCTACATGGATATAACATTGCATAGTCTACTAAGGAATTGTTTTTAGCCTCTTTTTTTTTTTTTTTAATGAGACAGGATCACTCTTGTGTATCCCTGGCTGCCCTAGAACTCACTATGTCAACTAGGTTAGCTTCAAATTCTGCCTGTCTCTGCCTCCTAAGCACCATTACACCCAGCTTTTTTTAACATTAAAAAATTTAAAAGTGAGTGTGTGTGTGTGTGTATAAATTGACTTATTTCAGGTGTTTGAGTGGCTGCATATATGTATATGTAGTACTGTGTGCATGCTTGCTTCCCAGGGAAGCCAGAAGAGGGTCTCGGATCCTCTGTAACTGGAATTACGAGTGATTGTTAACCACCGAGTGATTGCTAACAACTGAACCTGTGTCCTCTTTTGAAAGAACCACACATGCTTTTAACTGCTGAGCATTCTCTAACTCCTAAAGGTTTTACTCTTTTGTATATGTGTGTGCACATTTGCATGCAGGTCCTGGGGAGGCCAGAAGAGGGTGTCAGATTCTCTGATAGTTGGAGTTGCAGGCAGTTTTGAGCCATCTGACATGGATGCTGGGAACCAACTTCTGCACTCTACAAGTTCAGCAAGTGCCGTGAACTGCCAAGCCCTTCATTCTCCAGCCTCAGGAGAAACGATTTATGCCCCTTTTGGCCCTCTTTCTGTGTTACCTAAAATTTTAGTTCCATCATATGCTTTTGTAACACTAATAATTTTAAATATTCAAAGCAGGCACTTTGACAACAGCCCCTGCCCTCTTTTTCTTTCTTTGCTTGCTTGCCCTCAACCCTCTTCAAGATAGTCTCATTATGTAGCCATGGCTAGCCTGAAACTGTAGGTCAGGCCAGGCTGACTTCAGACTGCAGAGGTGATCCTGCCCCTGCCTCATACCTGAATCATGTTGCTCGCCTCCTTTTTGATGATTGTTCTTTCTTTCTTTCTTTTTTTTTCAAGACAGGGTTTCTCTGAAGTCCTGGCTGTCCTGGAACTTGCTCTGTAGATCAGGCTGGCCTTGAACTCAGATCTGCCTGCCTCTGCCTCCCGAGTGCTGGGATTAAAAGGATGCACCTCTACTGCCCAGCTTTTTTCTTTTCCTTCCTTCCTTCCTTCCTTCCTTCCTTCCTTCCTTCCTTCCTTTCCTTCCCTTCCTCTCTCCCTCCCTCCCTCCTTCCCTTTCTTCCTGTTTTTTATTACATGTGGTCCATCAGTCTTTAAGCACTTCAAGCCACAAGCCTTGTCACCTAGATGAAATATCACTACTTGATCTGTCATTCTTTTTACAACTAAAATATTAAGTAGAATCTTTATTCTTTTTTTTAGGTTTTATTTATTTATTATGTATACAACATTCTGCCTCCATGTATGTCTGAAGGCCAGAAGAGGGCACCAGATCTCATTACAGATGGTTGTGAGCCACCATGTGAGTGCTGGGAATTGAACTCAGGTCCTCTGGAAGAGCAGGCAGTGCTCTTAACCTCTGAGCCATCTCTCCAGCCCCATTAAGTAGAATCTTTAAACATCACATAAAATCAGATTTTCTTCTCGGTGATGTTATGAGAAATTTAAGCCATGGGTGGTTCTGTGTAAGCTCCATGGTAAGCATGCTGCTACTAATGAGTGTCTCCATCAACCCAGATCCTTCCTGCTCACCCACCACTGCCAGTACCTGTTTGTCCTCCCTCGGTGGCTTAGAGTTACTATTGGCTGATGACATACAATGACCAACCTGGTCTGGATTTTTTCAGTTTACACTTCCACATCACTGTTCTTCAAAGGTAATCAGGACAGGACCCTGGAGTCAGGAGCTAATAATGCAAAGGCCATGGAGCAGTGCTGCTTACTGTCTCGCTCCTCATGGCTTGCTTAGCATGCTATCTTTTTGTTTTTTTACTACATTTCTTTTTTGTTGTTTTTTTCCCCATGATATTTATTGAGCTCTACATTTTTCTCTGCTCCCCTCCCTGCCACTCCCCTCCCTCCTTCAACCCTCCCCCAAGGTCCCCATGCTCCCAATTTATTCAGGAGATCTTGTCTTTTTATACTTTCTACTTCCCATGTAGATTAGATCTATGTGAGTCTCTCTTAGTTTCCGTATTGTTGTCTAAATTCTCTGGGATTGTGGTTTGTAAGCTGGTTTTCTTGCTTAGCATGCTATCTTAAAGAACCCAAGACCACCAACCCAGAGATGACACCACTTACATGGGCCCACCCCCATCAGTCACGAAATACCCTACAGGCTTGCCTATAGCCTGATCTTACAGAGACATTTTTTTATTTAAGGTTCCCTCCTCTCAGATGACTTTAGCTTGTATCTCACTGACATGAGCTCACCAGCACACCAGGTTTCTTTTTCAAGAGCATTGTGTATAAGGGCATGATGGTACATACTTTTAATTTTGGCATTCAGGAGGCAGAGACAGGTGGATTTCTGTGAATTCAAGTCCAGACTAGTTCAGGCCATCCAGGGCTATATAATGAGACCTCAAAGAAGAAAAAAAAGCCGGGCTGTGGTACATGTCTTTAATCCCAGCACTCTGGAAGCAGAGCCAGGTCGATCTCTGTGAGTTCGAGGCCAGCCTGGTCTACAGAGCTAGTTCCAGGACAGGCTCTAAAGCTACAGAGAAACCCTGTCTCGAAATAAAACAACAACAACAAAAAAAATGGAATGGCCTGTCGGGAGCCAGAAATAGGTGGATCTCTGAGTTCAAGGCCAGCCTGGTCTACAGAGTCAGTTCCAGGACTGGTACCAAAGCTATAGAGAAACCCTGTCTTGAAAAACCAAAAAAAAAAAAAAAAAAAAAAAGGAAAAAAAATGCTGAGTGTCTTTCCTTGTACGGGTCAGTGTTCCACAGTGTGAATGAGCCAGCTGTCCGCCGTGAGAACTGACTTTTCAGGTGTTTGGCTGCAGCTGCTGCGGACATCTGTATTTTGGGGCTGTCATGCCGCAGCTGCTTTTTTTTTTTTTTTTTTTTTCTTCAAGACAGGGTTTCTCTGTGGCTTTGGATCCTGTCCTGGAACCAGCTCTTGTAGACCAGGCTGGCCTCGAACTCACAGAGGTCCCCCTGCCTCTGCCTCCCGAGTGCTAGGATTAAACGCGTGCGCTACCTCACCTGGCCCTGGTGAGTGTTTTAAATCTACAGAAAGCTTGGTCCCCAGTAAAGCACCACAAGATTCATTCCTGTTGCCCCACATCCCAGGAACAATTGGCCTCATTAAAGGTTTAAGTATTTGAGTGCTCTATCTGCATGTAGGCCTTTATGCCAGAAGAGGGCGTCAGATCTTCCTAGATGTGGTTGTTATCCACATGTGGTTTCTGGGAATTGAACTCAGGACCTTTGGAAGTGCTCTTAACTGCTGAGCCATCTCTCCAGTCCCCTCTTTAACCTATTTGTAAGTTGTATATTTTCTTAGTGTTGAGTTTGAGACTTTTTTGTTGTTTGTTGAGACAGAGTTTCTCCTTGTAGCCTTGGCTGTCCTGGAACTCAGTCTGTAAACCAGGCTGGCTTTCAACTCAGATCTGTCTGTCTCTGAGTACTGGGATTAAAGGTGTGGGCCACCACCACCACCAGCTCACTCCAGCTTCTGTGTGTGTTACTTTTGGAGGTCGAGTCTTTATGCTTTTATTTTAAGCACTACCGACTGAGCCATCTCCCTGGTCGGCTCAGAATTCTATGTTAGCTTCAACTCCTGACTTCTGAGATTTCCAGACCTTCTGATGTTTTTCAGGTAACAGTGAGGTTTCTTAGTTTTGTTTTATTTGCGCAGGATGTAGGGTTTGTGTTAATTCTTTTTTTTAAAATTGATTTTATTGAGCTCGATATTTTTCTCTACTCCCCTCCCTTCCTCTCCCCTTCGTGTTAATTCTTGCATATGGTGGCTGCTTGCTCAGTGCTGTGTTGAATCGGTATGTAAAATGCCGATTCTGCCCGGGCAGTGGTGGCGCACACCTTTAATCCCAGCACTCGGGAGGCAGAGGCAGGAGGATTTCTGTGAGTTCGAGGGCAGCCTGGTCTACAAGAGCTAGTTTCAGGACAGGCATCAAAGCTACAGAGAAACCCTGTCTCAAAAAACCAAAAAAAAAAAAAAAAAAAAAAAAAGCCGATTCTGTAGCCCTGGGTAGATTTTGGTCCTTTTGGAGAAAGGTTAACCTTTACCCAGGGAACTGCTGTTTCCTGTCATAAGTTTACATGCCATGTCATGTGATCTGTGTGCCTTCTCAACACGATTCTGATCACCTTATTTACAGCAAATATTAACCCAAACGGTGTAGTTTGTTTTCAGTTTTCAAAATGGAACCGTTTTTATTCTTTGGGCAGTACATACAAATTTTAGAAATAGCTTTTCGGAGGGGAGCAGAGAAAAATGTAGAGCTCAATAAAAATTTTAAAAAAATAATAAAATAAATAAAAACAAAACAAAAAAAGAAATAGCTTTCCTGTAGTTAAACAACCCACTGGAATTTTGATTGGGTGACTTGTAGAGTTGATGCCGCTGTGACCAGCTAAGTGCCTTGCTGCCTAGTGGCTCTCCTACCTAGGCCGAATGTGTTGTGTGCGGGGGTGGGTATGGGGTGGGGGGGTGGGTGTGAGGGGGGATTGTTAATGTAAATGGCTATCGCCTGTGTAAAGAAACAGCTTTGGTTCTTCTCTTTCCATTGTGTCATTTTGGTTTCCTTTGCTCAGCCTGTTCCACCAGCTTGGGCTTCAGTGTGAGACTGAGCAGGCACAGAGAGCCTTGCAGCGATGTCACTGGAGGGTGTCAGTGCCCTTCATGGTGGGCAGCGCACTAGGAGTTGACGAAGGTTTTGTTTAAATCAT
The DNA here is from genome assembly GCA_004026605.1 of Ondatra zibethicus. Taxonomy (NCBI): domain Eukaryota; kingdom Metazoa; phylum Chordata; class Mammalia; order Rodentia; family Cricetidae; genus Ondatra; species Ondatra zibethicus. The sequence continues at coordinate 68,114 of PVIU01002686.1, read as the reverse complement.
GACTGAATGCTTTGTCTCATGGTTTTTTGTTTTTGTTTTTTGTTTTTTTTTTTTTTTTGAGACAATCACTATGTAACATTAACTGACCTGAAACTTGTTGTGTAGACCAGGCTGGCCTTGAACTGATAGAATTCCACTTGCCTCCTGATTGCTGGGATTAAAGGTTTGCACCACTATGCCTGACATAGATAACCTACTTTGTTTTGAGACAGGGTTTCTCTACATGGCCCAGCTGGCCTAGAACTCACAGAGCATGTAGACCAGACCAGGCTGGCCTCATACTTAGAGATCTGCCTGGCTCTGCCTCTTGAGTGATAGGATTAAAAGTGTGAAACACCACATGAGCTATTTGTGTGTGTGTGTGTGTGTGTGTGTGTGTGTGTGTGTGTTTTAAATGATCTTACTATGTGACCCTGGCTGGCTACAGATGCCTTTTAAATTTGCTTTTAACATGTGTTTGTTTGGTGTGTATGGATGGAAGTGACTTTGGAACGGGGTAATGGATGGAGCTGGGAGGACTAGTAAAGGCTTAGATTTCCATCAGGTGCCCAGGGAGACTCTGGTGTGGGTGCAGAGGAGAGCCCTGGAAACATTTGCAGTGTGTCAGGGCTGCCTCCTGGCCATCGTGTTGCAGGTGCATCTCATGCTGAGCCGTGGGGACCCCAGCTAGCCGGAAATGTTGCAGAGGTAGAGGGCCCTGCACATTATAGGGCAAAACCACTGCAGACTGACCATGGGGCAGCACCCAGTGCAACGCCTGCCCAGGAGAACTGCAGTCAGCGTCCTGCTGTGAGCTGCTATGACTGAACCATGTAAAGCCATCAGGTGATCTGCCGAGGCCTAGGACCAACCCTGTGCCACGTGTCTAGAAGGCAAATGTAAAATGATTAATTCTCCAGTGCTAGAATTTCACAGGTTTGCCCTGTTGGGTTTTGGATATTCTGGGGCCTGGTTCTTGCTGTGTCTCCAATGTTTCTCCCTTCTGGAATGAAACAGCCTATATGATGTCTGCCCCACAGTGGTACCTTGGAGATGTTTCTTTTATTTGTCTCAAACTTTCTAGGCGGCGAGGTATTTACATCCTATGAATGTACCTTACCCAGATCTGTTTCAGACAAGACTCTGACTGGATCCACGACTTGTGAGCTGATATTAAGAATTAAGATTTGGAGCTAGGCGGTGGTGGCGCACGCCTTTAATCCCAGCACTTGGGAGGCAGAGGCAGGCGAATCTCTGTGAGTTCGAGGCCAGCTTGGTCTACAAGAGCCGGTTCCAGAACAAGCCCCAAAGCTACAGAGAAATTCTGTCTTGAAAAACAAAACAAAACAAAAAAAAAGATTTGGAGACTTTAGGGGTGTGGAGAGATGGCTCAGTTGTTAAGTGACTGCTTTTCCAGAGGACCTGGGTTTGAGTCTCAGAGCTAACTCCCGTATCCTGGGATCTGATGCCCTCTTCTGGCTTTCTCAGGCACTGCATACGCCTGATACACCAACATGCATGAAGGCAAAACACCCATACATATAATTTTGTTTTTGGAGACAGGATTTCTCTGTGTAGCCCTAACTGTCCTGGAACTCGCTCTGTAGACCAGACTGGCCTCAAACTCAGAGATCTGCCTGGCTCTGACTCCAGAATGCTGAGATTAAGGTTGTGTGTTACCTCTTCCAGCAAAGTAATTTTTTAAAAATAAAAAACTTGGGGCTGGAGAGATGGCTCAGAGGTTAAGAGCACTGGTTGTTCTTCCAGAGGTCCTGAGTTCAATTCCCAGCAACCACATGGTGGCTCACAACCATCTGTAATGAGATCTGGCGCCCTCTTCTGGCCTGCAGGCGTACAAGGAGGCTGAACACTGTGTACATAATGAATGAATAAATAAATATTAAAAAAAATAAGAGATTTGTGAACTTTTTGGACAGAAGGAATGTTTTTTGTTGTTGTTTGTTTTTCAAGACAGGGCCCTGGATGTCCTGGAACTTGCTTTGTAGGAAGAAGGTTGGCCTCAAACTCATAGAGATCCACCTGTTTCTGCCTCCCAAGTGCTGGGATTAAAGGGCATGTGCAACCCAGCCCAGTTAAGATTGATTTATTTTATCTATGCATGCATGCTCTACCTGCATGCACACCTTTATGCCAGAAGGGAGCATCAGATCCCACTAGAGATGGTTGGGAGCCACTATGTGGTTTCCGGGAATTGAACTCAGAACAAGAGCAGCCAGTGCTCTTAACTGCTGAGCCATCTCTCCAGCCTCTCGTGTTAAAATATAATGATCATTGTAACAGTATTTAGCGAAAATTAGGGAGTAAAGGCCCCACCTTCATGGTGAAGGGTGAGTTCCAGCCCCTCTGGTTCTCCTACCAAACAGTGGTTTGCTGCAGCTCTCACCGCATGTGGGCTCCTCCCTCCTGGACCTCCTGGCCCCAGAGCTGCAAGCCAGTGACACTGTGGGTCACATGTTAGCTAGTCTTGGGTGTCCTTTTATAGCAGCAAGAATAGACTTAAGACTAAATATTTTGTCTCGCCTAAATTAATATGTTGAAACATGTCTCCAATGAGACAGTATTTGGAGGTGCTTTAGAGGTGGATCGTGAAAATAGAACCGTTGTGGGCCTGGGAGTGTGCTCATGCCTCCACCATGTGACTTCTGTCAGAAGATAGCCTTTCTTCCCCAGGACAGTGCTCACAGGGCACTGAGTCTGCAGTGCCCTGACCTTAGACTTGCAGCCTCCAGAACTGCGAGAGAGATTGTCCAGGAGCCTCTTGGGCTGTGGGGTTTTGTCAAAGCACTGAGTGGATGGAGACACAGGGCTACTCAGTCTTTAAAAAAGCCTGGAGGCACTGAGATCTCACTTAGTGGGTTTTCTCTGGACACTGTAGGAGGAGTATGTCCTGCTAGTGGGTCGGATGTTCTGGTGAGACCGGTTACATGCAGTTAGTTCCTTGTCAGAGGCTGAATTCTAACACCCTACATCAAAGTGGTTCCTGATCCACTCATGGCCCAGTGTCTATAAAAACAGGAGCTTCTGACATACACGTAGCAAAGGTGACAGGTTATGGGGAGGACAGAAGACAGGAGGGCTGCTGCCACAAACCAAGATTGGATCAAGTCACCAGGCAGTGGTGGCGCACGCCTTTAATCTCAGCACTTGGGAGGCAGAGGCAGGCGGATCTCTGAGTTCAAATCCAGCCTGGTCTACAAGAGCTAGTTTCAGGACAGCTAGGGCTGTTACATGGAGATTGGTTCAAGTCACCAGGAGCCAAGAAAGACAAGACCTCCAGAGCCACGGACCTTATTATTTGTGCCTTCTGGAGCCCTCTGTGCATCAGCAGCAGCTCTGTCTGGGATGCTGGCTGTCACTAGGCTGCCCCACAGCTCTGGGCCACTTTATTTTTTCTCCATCTGAGGCTCTTGCTAAAGGTCCCTTCTCCACAGAGCACTGTTCCAAACACTGCTGCTTTTCCTGTGTGCTGACTTTGATGGCACTAGGGTGGCAACTTTTGACACCTGGGTTCTGGAGTGACATTTGTCTATTCTCTAACCTAGCTGTGCTGGGGGACTTTAGGTAGTCCCGCAGACCTGCTGCCAGGTCTCACAGCAAAATTGGATGAAAGCTTTTATTCAGTATGTGGTGGTACACACCTACCATCCCATCTCTCAGGAGGCCTCAGCAGAAGGATCTAAAGTTTGAGGCCAGCCTGGGCTTCCTCCTTATAGTGATTCCTTGTTTTGTTTTTTTGTTTTTGTTTTTTTTTTTTTTTTTTAGAATGCTTTGAGGCTAAATGTTATGCCTTCTTTTTTTCTGGTTTTTTAAAAGATTTATTTTTTTCCATGATATTTATTGAGCTCCACATTTTTCTCTGCTCCCCTCCCTGCCTCTCCCCTCCCTCCTTCAACCCTCCCCCAAAGTCCCTATGCTCCAAATTTACTTAGGAGATCTTGTCTTTTTATACTTTCTACTTCCCATGTAGATTAGATCTATGTAAGTCTCTCTTAGTGTCCGTATTGTTGTCTAGGTTCTCTGGGATTGTTGTTTGTAGGCTGGTTTTCTTTGCTTTATGTTTAAAAACCACCTATGAGTGAGTTCATGTGATAATTGTCTTTCTGTGTCTGGGTTACCTCACTCAAAATAATGCTTTCTAATTCCACCCATTTTCCTGCAAAATTCAAGCTGTTGTTATTTTTTTCTGCTGTGTAGTACTCCATTGTGTAAATGTACCACATTTTTTTTTATCCATTCTTCAATCGAGGGGCATTTAGGTTATTTCCAGTTTCTGGCTATGATGAACAAAGTTGCTATGAACATAGTTGAGCACATGTCCTTGTGGCACGATTGAGCATCCTTTGGATATATACCCAAAAGTGGTATTACTGGGTCTTGAGGAAGGTTGTCTCCTAATTTTCTGAGAAATCGCCACACTGACATCCAAAGGGGTTGTACCAGCTTGCATTCCCACCAGCAATGCAGAAGAGTTCCCTTTTGCCCACAACCTCACCAGCATAAGTTGTCATCAGTGTTTTTGATCTTGGCCATTCTTACAGGTGTAAGATGGAATCTCAGAGTTGTTTTGATTTGCATTTCTCTGATAACTAAGGATGTTGAACATTTCCTTAAGTGTCTTTCAGCCATTATAGACTCCTCTGTTGAGAGTTCTCTGTTTTAGGTCTGTGCTTCATTTTTTTTTTATTGGATTATGTGTTCTTTTGGTGTCCAATTTCTTGAGTTCCTTGTATATTTTGGAGATCAGATCTCTGTCTGATGTGGGGTTAGTGAAGATCTTTTCCCATTCTGTAGGCCGTTGTTTTGTCTTGTTGACCGTGTCCTTTGCTTTACAGAAGCTTTTCAGTTTCAGGAGGTCCCATTTTTTAATTGTTTCTCTCGGTGTCTGTGCTGCTGGGGTTCTATTTAGGAAGTGGTTCCCTGTGCCAATGCGTTCAAGTGTACTTCCCACTTTCTCTTCTATAAGGTTCAGTGTGGCTGGCTGTCTTTGATCCATTTGGATTTGAGCTTTGTACATGGTGATAGATATGGATCTATTTTCATTTTTCTACATGTTGATATCCAGTTATGCCAGCACCACTTGTTGAATATGCTTTCTTTTTTCCATTTGATATTTTTTTGCTTCTTTATCAAATATCAGGTGTTTGAAGATGTGTGGATTGATATCCGGGTCTTCTATTTGGTTCCATTGGTCCTCCTGTCTGTTCTTATGCCAGTACCAGGCTGTTTTCAGTACTGTAGCTCTGTAGTAGAGTTTGAAGTCAGGGATTGTGATGCCTCCAGAAGTTCTTTTGTTGCCCAGGATTGTTTTGGCTATCCTGGGTTTTTTTTCTTTTCCATATGACGTTGAGTACCATTCTTTCAAGGTCCTTGAAGAATTTTGTTGGGATTTTGATGGGCATTGTGTTGAATCTGTAGATTGCTTTTTGGTAGGATTTCCATTTTTACTATATTAATTCTGCCTACCCAAGAGCATGGGAGGTCTTTCCATTTTCTGGTGTCTTCTTCAATTTCTTTCTTCAAAGATTTAAAGTTCTTGTCATACAAATCTTCCACTTGTTTGGTTAGAGTTACTCCGAGATATTTTATGCTATTTGTGGCTATTGTGAAGGGTGTTGATTTTCTGATTTCTTCCTCAGCCCTTTTATCATCTGTGTACAGGAGGGCTACTGATTTTTTTGAGTTAATCTTGTATCCTGCTACATTGCTGAAAGTGTTTATAAGTTGTAGAAGTTCCTTGGTAGAATTTTTGGGATCACTTATGTAAACTATCATATCATCAGCAAACAGTGAGAGTTTGACTTCTTCTTTTCCAATTTGTATCCCCTTGATCTCCCTTTGGTGTCTTATTGCTCTAGTTAGGACCTCAAGGACTATATTGAATAGGTATGAAGAGACTGGACAACCTTATCTTGTTCCTGATTTCAGTGGAATTGCTGGGAGTTTCTCTGCATTTAGTTTGATGTTGGCTGTTGGCTTGCTGTATATTGCCTTAATTATGTTTAGGTATGTTCCTTGCATCCCTGCTCTCTCCAAGCCTTTTATCATGAAGGAATGTTGTATTTTGTCAAATGCTTTTTCGGCATCTAATGAGATGATCATGTGGTTTTAATTTTTCAGCTTGTTTAAATGGTGTATTACGTTGACAGATTTTTGTATGTTGAACCATCCCTGCATCTGAGGGATGAAACCGACTTGGTCATGGTGGATGATGGTTCTGATGTGTTCTTGGATTCTATTTGCTAGTATTTTATTTAGCATTTTTCCAACCATGTTCATGAGTGAGATTGGTCTGTAATTCTCTTTCTTAGTATTGTCTTTCTGTGGTTTGGGTATCAGGGTAATTGTAGCCTCATAAAAAGAGTTTGGCAATTCCCTCTGTTTCTATTGTGTGGAATAATTTAAGGAGTATAGGTATTAGTTCCTCTTTGAAAGTCTTGTAGAATTCTGAGCTGAAACCATCTGGTCCTGGGCTTTTTTTTGGCTGGGAGACTTTTGATGACTGTTTTTATTTCTTCAGCAGTTATAGGTCTGTTTAATTTGCTTATATGGTCTTGATTTAATTTTGGTAAGTGATATTTATCCAGAAAGTTGTCCATTTCCTTTAAGTTTTCCAATTTTGTGGAGTACAGGTTTTCAAAATATGACCTGATGATTTCCTCCGTGTCTGTTGTTATGTCCCCCTTTTCATTTCTGATTTTGTTAATTTGGATATTCTCTCTCTTCCTTTTGGTTAGTTTGGATAAAGGTTTGTCTATTTTGTTGATTTTCTCGAAGAAACAACTCTTTGTCTCATTGATTCTTTGTATTGTTTTGTTTCTATTTTGTTGATTTCAGCTCTCAATTTGATTATTTCCTGCCGTCTAGTTCTCTTAGGTGAGTTTGCTTCTTTTTGTTCTAAAGTTTTCAATTGTTCTGTTAATTCAATAGTGTGGGATTTTTCCAGCTTCTTTATGTAGGCATTTAGTGCTATGAACTTGCCTCTTAACACTGCTTTCATCGTGTCCCATAAATTTGGGTATGTTGTGTGATCATTTTCACTGAATTTTAGGAAGTCTTTAATTTCCCCTTTTATTTCTTCCTTGATGCATTGATGATTCAGATGAGCACTGTTTAATTTCCATGTGTTTGTGGGTTTTCTGGAATTGGTATTGCTGTTGACTTCTAGTTTTAAAGCATGGTGATCTGATAAGGTATATTGGGTTATTCCAATTTTTTTTTTATTTGTTGAGGTTTGTTTTGTTACCGAGTGTGTGGTCAATTTTTGAGAAGGTTCCATGAGATGCTGAGAAGAAGGTATATTCTTTTCTGTTTGGATGGAATATTCTATAGATATCTGTTAAGTCCATTTGAGTCATAACATCTGTTAGTTATCTTATTTCTCTGTTCATTTTTTGTCTGATTGACCTGTCCAGTGGTGAGAGGGGAGTGTTGAAGTCTCCCACTATCAGTGTGTGGGGTTTAATATATGATTTAAGCTTTCGAAGTGTTTCTTTGACATATGAAGGTTCCCTTGTATTTGGAGCATAGATGTTCAGTATTGAAATTTCCTCTTGATAGATTTTCCCTGTGACTAATATGAAATTTTGTCTCTTTTGACTGATTTTAGCTTGAAGTCTATTTTGTTAGATATTAGGATAGCTATACCTGCTTGTTTTTTAGGTCCATTTGATTGGTATATTTTTTCCTAACCTTTTATTTGAGACGATGTCTGTCTTTGAGGTTGAGATGCATTTCTTGTATGCAGAAGAGGGATGGGTTCTGTTTTCGTATCCAATCTGTTAGCCTGTGCCTTTTTATGGGTGAGTTGAGTCCATTTGCATTAAGGAATATTAATGACCAGTGGTTCATATCTCCTGTGAATTTGGCTTTCATCATTGGTGATGTTATTTTGTGTGTGTGTTTTTTTTTTTTGTCTTCTTCAGTAATTGCTGTAATGAGATTATCAGTTGTCTGTGTTTTTGTTGGTGTAGCCATCTTCCTTGGGTTGGAGTTTTCCTTCTAGTATTTTGTGTAGGGCTGGGTTTGTGGCTAGGTATTGGTGAAATCTAGATTTGTCATGGGATATCTTGTTTTGTCATTCTATGGTGATCGACAGTTTTGCTGGGTGTAGTAGTCTGGGCTGGCATCCATGATCTCTCAATGTCTGCATAATGCTTGACCATGACCTTCTGGCTTTCATTGTCTCCATTGAGAAGTCAGGTGTAATTCTGATAGGTCTACCTTTGTATGTTACTTGTCCTTTTTCCTTTGCAGCTCTTAATATTCTTTCTTTACTCTGTATGTTTAGTACAAGCGAGAGGACTTTTTTTTGGATCCAGTCTATTTGGTGTTCTGTAAGCTTCTTGTGTCTTCATAGGCATATCTTTCTTTAGGTAGGGAAAGTTTTCTTCTATGATTTTGTTAAATAAATTTTCCGTGCCTTTGAGTTGGCTTTCTTCTCCTTCTTCTATACCTATTATTCTAAGATTTGGCCTTTTTATGTTGTCCCATATTTCATGGATATTTTGGGTTAAGCTTTTGTTAGATTTAATGTTTTCTTTAACTGATGAGTCCATTTCCTCTATTTTATCTTCCACATTTGAGATTCTCTCTTCCATTTCTTGTATTCTGTTGTTCGTACTTGCATTTGTGGTTCCTGCTCTTTTCCTCATGATTTCTGTTTCTATAATTCCTTCAGCTTGTGTTTTCTTTATTTTTTTCTATCTCAGTTTTCAAGTCGTGAATAGTTTCTATTATATGTTTGAGTTCTTTCTCTTGGTTTCCTTTAAGTGATTTGCTGATATCTTCCAATTTTTTGTTTGTGTTTTCTTCCATTTCTTTAAAGTAATTTCTCAATTCATCTTTAATAATTTCAGATATTCTCTTGTGATTATTTTTTAGGTCATTTTCTTCTGGTTCATCCATATTTAGTTTTTCAGGTCTTTTGTAGTGTGTTTGGGTTTCACTCGTATTGTGTTGCTCCTTGTGGTGTAGTTTGTGATCTTACCTTTTCTACTCATCTTTTCCTCTAATAGGTGTGGTTGATGCTGTCTGAGATTCTATTGAATAATCCTCTAGGTGCCCATAGATCGAAAGCTAAGATGATTTTCCTCGTGGTACAGTCAATGTCACAGTTCTAGTTACCCCATTGGTTATTCCTGTTCCTGGAGGTAGCTCAGTGCTCCAGTGTTTTGGTCTGGTCCCTTGGAGTTTGCTGTCTCAAGCCTATTTTGGTCTAGGCTGCTGGCTTTGATCTGGTTCTGTAAATCTTGGTCTGGATCTCCTCTTGCAGAAGTCCCTGGCTTGGAGTTAGACCTGTTCTGGTGGTGATTGCTGATTCTGGATCTGGGTTTGCTCCTGGCTTCTGTTCCTGGTGGAGCTTGTTTCCTCCGGCTCTCTCTGTCCCAGGAGTCTTGTTCAATTCCAGTCCTGTGGAATTCGTTGCCTAAGGTGGAGTTCCTTACCTCAGGGCAACTTTGGCTTAGGTTACTGGTTTTGACCTGTATCTGTAAATCCTAGTCTGGGATCCTTCCTGCAGAAGTCTTGGGTTGGAGTTGGGCCTGGAAAGGTTTCTGGTTCCGGTCTACTGCCTGGGAGGTTCTAGGCTTGGGTGTGCCCGAACCAGCAGGGGACCTGCTTGCTTCCTCAGAGGTCTCAGACTCGTGCTGGGACCCACAGGGGTTCCAGGTTCTTGCCTCTTCCCTTTTATGTCCCAAACCAATGCCTGAACCCACAGGGGACCTGGCTCAGGCCTACTGTTTCTGAGGTCCCAGATTTGTGCTTGGCCCCCGTCGAGATCTCGGCTCCTGCTTATTCCCTCGGAGGACCCAGCCTCACTCACGCCCAGGCTGACGGAGGTCCTGGCTCAGGCCTAGTTCCTGGGGGGGGGGGTCCTAGACTCTCGCCCAGACCCGCGGGGGTGTTGGCCCACGTCCACTCCCTTGAAGGTCCCAGATTCACATCTGGACCCTCAGCAGGCTCTGGCTCTGGCTCACTTTCTCAGCAATTACTCCCTTGTACGGGTTCTGGTGGATCGATGGCCCTGGATCTGTTCGCTAGATCAATCCTGATCCGCTTGTGTCCCGGGACTGGGTTTGCTTTTGGCTTCTGCCCCTGGTGGAGCGTGTTCTCTCTTTGTCCTAGGTAACTAGTTCAGTCCCACTCCGGTTCTGGTGGAGGTTGTGGACTCTGAGTCAGGTCGTTGGCTCAATCAGTGTCCCAGGACTGGGTTGGCTTTCAGGGCTGGGTTTGCTCCTGGCTTCTGCTTCCGGTGGAGCTTGTTTCCTCGGCTCTCTCTGTCCTAGGAGTCAATTCCACTCCTGTTCCGGTGGAGATTGCTCTCCTTGTTTTTGTTTTAAGTTCTTTTTTAATATCATTTTTGACATGCTTATCTCTTGTGTTCCACTGGTTTGCCTGTTTGAATACTCTAGAGTTCTGTTAATTATAACTATCTCTTTGTATAGTAGTTTTAGTGTTCCAAAGAAAAAATACACATTAAAGCCAGAGAGAAGGCTCATTCCACAGGGTGCCTGCTGCCAAGCCTGGGGACCCAAGTCTAACCCCCAGAACCCACATGGTGGAAGAGAACCCACTCCTGCAAGGTGTCCTCTGGCCCCCAAAAGTGCTGTCTGGTGCCCACAAAGTCAAGAAAAAATTAGATATGCACTTAAATTTTCAGTGGTCTGCTTGGGGTTGTTATTTTGAACTTTAATTTAAAATGTAGAATTCTCAGTGTGTCCTCTTGTGTCTGTCCTTACTTAAAGTCCGCCAGCAGTTGTTAGAATTTCTTCTTTTTGCTTCCTGAGCTTCCCCTTTGGGCCCCTCATTTTGGCTACTTAGATATTTGGGCTCTAGTCACCCAGGTTCTCAGTTGTTGCACTGGGTCAGCTGCAGCCACACCTGTGGAGCTGGAGCCCCAAGACCTGTGCTGTTTGTGGAACCAGACCGTTCCCCTAAAAGTCAGGCTTCTCCTTGTCCCTGCTGGGCTGCAGTTTCACAGGGATGTGTGCAGTGTGCCAAGTTGAACACTGAATCACCACCGCTGCTGGAGGTGCGGATGGGTGTCTCCCTTCTTTGAAAACTATTTTTATTTTGTACAGATAGGGGCACACACACCACAGTACGCGTATGGAGGTCGGAGGAAAATTTGTAGGAGTCGGTTCTTTCCTTCTGATGTGTGGGTCCCGAGGAGCAAAGTCAGAGGCTTGGTGGCAGGCTCCCTTACTGACTGAGCCATCTTGCCTGCTCTGTGCCATCTCTATCTCTTTATCCTTTTCTGCCCTTCCATGACACTCAGTCTGCTTGACTAGTGAAGTCCAACATTTAAAAGGCTGAACTTGCAGTTTGTTACTGTTATTTTCCACAGTTCAGTTTTAAATTTTTCCGTTTTGTTCTCTAATGTGCTGTTTCTGTTTTATAGATGCTGCTTTCTTTTTACTTTAAAGCAGCTTTGCAGCATGTGTGGGCGTGCTGGCCTTGGGCTCTGCACTCCTAGTGTGAGCTCCTCTGTGTAGCAATGGATCAGCACTGTTGCCTTTGTGCTAGGGAGGAAGCCAAGCCCAGCCTCTACACAACTGCTTCATCCTCGTCTTCCTTGAAGGCTCTGTAAACTGCTTTCTAGCGGAGGCTGCCTCCTGCCCCTTGGCGCTGCTGCTCAGGCCACTTGCTGTATCTTGCCCTCCAGCATCAACAACAGGCCTCAGAGGCCTGGCTTCCCGGTGCCATCTGCACCTGGTGCCCTGCCCCAGTCCTCTTGACGCAGTCAGTGTGGTTCCCACCAGACGGATGGGAAGCAGTCCCTGCTCACTTGATGGTTTGGACCTGGGAGGACACTTGCCCTGTTCACTCAGTCCCCTGGATAAGTTTTCTCTGTTCTTTGTAGCAGGGCCACTTTCAAATGAGATCCCAGTTTAACAGGCTACTCACTCAGCTCTTATGTGGGTCACTCTGGAAGCTGGCCCTGTCGAAGTCCCAAATCTTTCCAACTGCCACCGTTGCACACAGAACCCTTAACTGGAGAAGGCAGATGATGGGAGCTCCCAGGATGGCCTAGGGCTGCCGTTCTGCACGTTGGGTCCTCACACAGTCTAGAGTTTGTGTTTTGGGGGAACTGAACCCATGACAGGCAAGCACAATCACCACTAAGCCCCAACCCCCAGCTTTCTTTTACTTTTCTAAGCCAGGGACTAACCAAGTTGCCTAGATCAATCTTGAACTTGTTCTGTAGCCCAAACAGACTTTTAACCCCTATCCTCCTGCCTCAGTCCCCTGAGGAGCAAGGATTACATGCCTGGACCACTATACCCCGCTCTGGGAGCTCTCTCTCTGATGGTACTGTTGTTACAGTCCACCGTCTACTGAGCACTACAGCATTCAACACAGTCATGGAGGGCATCCCTCAAGTCCAGAGATACAAACCTGAACCAGCACTTCCTCTTCCGCCTCCTGGAGGATCCCTAAGGCAGCAGAGCCTGGGGCCCCTCCCTATAAACAGACTAGATGGCAGGTGCTGTTGCCAACTGTTTATTCATCAACCCAAACAGTTAATAAGTGTGACATGCAGCGCCCATGGTCACTGCAGGCCGCTCAATCAGTAGCACAAGCCAAATTATCAGAGGCCACAGCCTATGGCCTGTTACCCAGGGTACACAGGATATCCAAGGGTGTGGGTTTTGCTGAGTGTGAAAGGTACCCAGGCAGTGGTCAGCCTGGAGTTGTGTGAGCTGCCAGCCCAGGGAAGAGGGCAAGTGAAGAGCAGGACTTGCACTGGCCAAGAGGCTGACATGGGATCCCTGGTGCTGAGCCTGACGGCTAAGTGAGCAGGTTGCATGTGAGTGTGTTGGGGTCAAGCTGTCCCCTCCTAAGGCATGACTGCTATGAGCTACTCTGCCCCAGTGCAGTAAAGAACCACAGGGTATCATTTCCCCAGTGGGTCCCAATGGCTCAAGTCACTGATGGCTTCAGCGCCTATGGCTGGCAAACCAGGAGAAGAAGGGACGTGGGCGTGGGCGTGGGGCCTGGAGGACACGAACAGTGCGTGGTGAGCGCCAGGCTTTGATAGTGGCATCATCGCTGGCTGTCAACAAAAGCTCCTGCTCCTGGGGGCTAAAGGCCACCGAGTTGACCACGTCTTCATGCCGCAGCTTGGCTAGGCAGATGTTGTAGTGGCGGTCCCAGATATAGCCATGCCGATCTTCAGCCCCACTGTGGGATAGCATCTGGATGAGCCCACACCCACCAGCGGAAGCCCGTACCCAAGCCCTGGGGCCCACCTGAGCCCACACCTGGCCACAAAATCCCTGCTGACATCCAAGAAGATGAAGAAGCACTCGTCATTGGGCGTGTAGGCACGGTGCGCTCGCAGAGCCCGCTTCACCTCCCGCATGGTCTTGAGGTCAAACACCAGCAGGTCAATCTCCTCTGCAATGGGAGGTGGCTGCATGGGGTCAGCTACCACTGAGCCAGGAGGCCAGGCACGGCTATTCACATACAGGTACCTGAGCAAGGGACACATGTTAGGTACAAGCATGCTATTAGATCTGGGCCGTCTGTGGTGTCCCGCCCAGCACACTAGGCCCACCTGTTATCAGGAGACAGGCCCATGCCAATGATGTGCCCGTGCACGTCAATGACATGGTCCAGTGCATCAAAGAAGGCATCGGAGCCCCGGCCCTCACCCAGCACAGGCCCTGCTGTAGTCATCTGGTGTGGCAGGATCTGTTTGATGCCTGCATGGAGACCAGGGCGAGGGGTCATCCAGAGCCTGGAGGGCCATCACCACTAGGGCACTCCCAATCTGAGAACAGCCCTCGTGGTCCACACACACTGCCGACACTTAACACTCAAGCACAGCTGCCCACCTGGTCACTTGCCAACCACCCCCCTGCCTGGGTTTTCACCACTCTTACATAGAATTGAGTGTGTCAAAGCCAGAGTTGGATCCCAATGCATGATCCAAGCTGTGCTTATGGACTTGGTGGTCTGGGGAGCACCACCGTGGTTGCTGACCCTCCCAGGCCCAGCTCTGCCCTGCCCACCATTACCGATCTGATGGGGTGAGTAGGTGAGGCAGCCAGTGGTGAAGATGAGGTACTTGTTCCTGGTGTCAGCATCACTACACTCTGGGGGCTTGGTGTGGCCCTGGGCCAGCAGCTCAGCCACCTTGGCCTCCAGTGCACAGTCTGATAGCTGTGCGTGTCCATCCAACACACTATCCAACATGCGCCGCAAGCCTTCCTTGACACGGCCAGAACCAGAGGTGTGCAAACCCGGGCCAGGGGCCTCTTCTTCACTGTCCCCACCTAGGTCAAAGACTCGACAGGGGAGCCCAGCCTGGTCCCCAGCATCCAGCAGGAGGTCTGGGCTATCAAAGCGGCTGCAGTCTGCCACCATCACCGTACGGATGGTGCTAGCGTTGAGGTTCTGGATCTTAAAGAGCCGCTTTACCACGTTGACATTCTCTGACTCCACATCCTACAGGGACACAAGCCAAGGCCCCCAACAGGTGGGTGCTGGCCAGAGAGCCAGGCCTGGAGAGCAGCCTACCCTGGGCCCTGCATCTGCCCTTCCACATCCAGCCCTGCCCGCACCTTCCTCTCTATTTCCCTGCCCTACCCCATCTGTCTGCCCAGCCTGTCCCTGCCCCAGTCTGAACCTGGAAGGCATTGTTGAGCCACAGCACTGAACAGGAGGTGATATCTCCAATGCGGTGCAGGTTCCCCGAAATGAGGCTGGTTTCTGTGAGCCAGCAGCCAAACACATCATAGGGCTTGTTTCGCACACGGGACAGCAGGGCGAAGGAGTCTGGGAGGAAGGCCACAACTGGGCATGCTGCCGGCAGGGCACAATGGGGCAGGTAGCCCAACCCAATGGCCACACTCACCTAGGCTGATGACAGCTATTTCGCCTGAGGAGGAGTTGTGCGGCCCCAGGAACACCCCTGAGGCCAGCAGCAGTGAGTCATCTTGGTTGAACTGGGAGAACTGGGTGTAGCTCCAGTTGTACGGCCTCATATCTGCGCTGTGCAGCAGAGAGATGCTCAGGTCATTGTTCCAGATCTGCAGCAGAGGGGCCGCATGGTAATTACCTGGCCAGTCCATGCTGGCAGTACCGGAAGTCCTGACTCTTCTCACTGAGGGTGTTGAGTCCTCCTGGGGCAAGAATCTCGTCCTAGCCCCTTACCACCCACGCTTACCATACCCTGTCAATGCAGAGGGCTGGCCCCCGGAGCTGGAGGTTAGAGCTGCTCTTAACATGGGGTCTCGTGTGTGCAGATCAGGCCTCCAGGGCCCATCTCTGTCTCAGCACTGGCTTCTCTTCCCACTGAGTTCTGCTGCCTGACAGAGGTGCTCTCACCTTCACCGTGCAGTCCTTGGAGCAGGAAGCAAACTGGTACCCCGAGTGGGAGAAGCTGAGGTGCAGAACCTGGTCGGTGTGCTCCTTCAGTGTCTGCACCTCCACACAGGGTACCATGTCGTAGAGCCGTCGGAACTCTTCATACCAGGACGTGGCCGCTGTGGGCAACGCAGTGTTATTCCCTTGCTAGTAAAGACCAAGCGCTGATGGCATGGCCTTCCCCCCAATGCAGCCCAGATGTGAAGTCCCTGAGCCATGAGCCCTTGCTCTGAGGCTAGCAGGTGTGTGCGGGTACTGACCTGGGTGGCGGGGCACATCTCGAGCCACCTGGTAGTATCGGTAGAACTGCTCCCTCCATAAGAACTCATCCCGGGATACAGCCTGCCATTGGCGGCAAACCAGCCCAGCGGCCAGCACATCTGCAGGGCCCAGGCTCAGGAAGATCTGGTAGATAAGGCTGTCGGGGAGCAGGGGCATGCCCCCCTCGTCCATCGTGACATCCTGCCCAGACGGTCCTGAAACCCACCAGTGGCTGCTCTGAGCCCAGGCCTCTTCACTCCCAACCCTAGGGAGAGACTGATGGCCTGGGGCTCCAGACATGGCAGGCTGTTCCTCCGGCCCCACCAACTGCCCATTTGAGAATTCCACTGCACTGGGCATGTGCAGGGGAAGAGGAGCGCTGCTAGCCCTGTTCCACGCCACCCTTCTTGAAGCACCCAGCCTCACATCCTCCAGGGGCACCAAAGGACTTGCTGGACCAGATGGTGAACATCTCAGTACCACTAGACCTAGTGCACCCTGAAGAGTGGGAGGTGTCCCCCATCTTCATACCTTCCAGGTGGGGGTCTCTGACACCTTCCCCATACTCCTGAGCCCAGGAAGACATCTGCATGCCAAGGCAGGCAAACAGGTCTAAGCTGCCCAAACTGGCAGGTCCAAGTTCTACCAGTAAAGACTAAGTGACAGACACCCGACCGTCTTTGACCTTGCTGCCCCAAGACTTCAAGCTAGGGCTGACTTTCTTCTGAGAAGGGGCTCCTCCTGGCCAGGGGCCTCTGCTTTGTGGACTCAGGAGAGAGCCTGGCCAGGAGGATGGTAAGGGTGGGTAGGGTTTCTGACTGTCAGAGCAGACAGCAGGGATCAGCCTCGCTGCCTAGCTAGACTGGGCAGCAGGTCCTTCGTTCGCCTACTGACACTGCCGGGCGGACTGGGATGGTGACAGCCTGCCAAGGGCATCCCTGGCCAGATAAGGTGACAAAAGTCTGAACATGTGTAGCCATTGCAAGGAAAAAGTTGGTGATAGTGGACAAGGCCAGTGAAGGTAGGGCAAGGCGGGGCGAGGCCCATGACCGGGACAAGGCCTGAGAAAATAAACTCACTACAGTGCCGGGGGTAAGGGACACCGAAAGTGGCACAAGGCTGACGACGGCAGGACTGGGAGTAATGGGGCACAAGGCCGGTGTCGAGGGGCAGGGCAGATGACACAGGTGAGCACTGCAAGGCCAAAGCCGAGACTCACCGCGGCGCCTCCGCCCGCTGCGTTGCGCCCCGCTTCCGCCGCTCTAGCCCCCGCCTCCGCGTCCTTGCCGAGGAGCCAGACTCGACACCGCGAGCCCCGAGGCATCGATGGCAGCCTCTCTTGCGCCTGCGCCTTGGGCTCCGAGTTGGGGCCGGCGTTTCTCTATGCGCCTGCGCGCGCTCGTGCTCCCGCGCTCTTGCTCTTTGAACAGTACTTGCTTTTAGCTGCTCGAAAGGGCGTCAGTAACGAGTCCCGCCCAGCTGGACGGGTTCTAGACTCAGCCCCAGCTCTCTCTGCTGCTAAGGCTTTGAACAAGTAACTTTATAAGCACGTTGTTGTTGGCTGTGGGGATAAGAGCAGTTACTGGCGTGCAGAGTGTTGAGCACTGACCTCAAGTGGAAATCGGGGTGCAGAAGCCAACGCAGACTTTGCACTTGGGGTGCAATGCCAAGTCCCTGTGTAGGCCGGGTTCTAGGATAACCCTAGCTTGGGGTAGGGGTTCAGTAAACGGAAGACAGATGTGGACTTCCTGGGCTGTGCTTCCTGTGGCACTGGACAGTGGACTCTGACCTGGGACAGTGCATTCCTCCACCTCCCTGTCCTGTTGCCTACTGTCCCCGACCGCCATGCTGTCCCCTAGGGCTGTGTTGTTCTTTACCCTGCTCTTGACAGCCAGTTCGCTGGGCCAAAGGGCTCGAAAGCCCTCTAGGGCTCCATCCCCTATCAGCACCATCCAGGCCCAGGCCAATTTCAATGTTCAGCAGGTAAAAGCTGGGAGTGAGTGGGAGTAGGTAAAGGAACAGTCGGCAGGATTGACCCAGGGTGCCCGTTCCCTCAGTCAGTCCTGAGCCCTCCCAATTCACTCCCAGTTTGCAGGGACATGGCTCCTTGTGGCTGTGGGCTCTGCATGCCGCTTTCTTCAGGAGCAGGGCCACCGGGCTGAGGCCACCACATTGCACACAGCTCCCCAGGGTGCAGCTATGGCTGTCAGCACCTTCAGAAAGCTGTGAGTCCCAGTGCGGCCTCCACCTTCATCCCAGTTCCTGAGCCTCCTTTACTCTGTCCTCTTGACCCTAAACCTCACCCCTAACTCCTCTATGACCTGGGTAGGTATCCCCATACAGCCCCACCTGGGTTGGAGTTCCTAGAGCTTTGGATGCTTCTTTATATCATACCTTCTTCCCCTCCCTAGAGATGGAATCTGTTGGCAGGTACGCCAACGCTTTGGAGACACCGGGGTCCCTGGCCGCTTCTTGCTCCAAGGTGAGGCAAGGTCATCAAGCAAGCGGGTACAGAGCTAGAGGCGGGGGCTGAGGTGCTGATGGTGCTGTTGCTATGGTTCTGCCTCTGCCCCCAGGGGCCCGTGGGCCAGTGCATGTGGTTGTCGCTGAGACTGACTACCAGAACTTCGCCGTCCTGTATCTGGAGCAGGCAAGGAGGCTGTCTGTGAAACTATATGGTGCGTGCTAGTTCAGCATCCACACATGACCTCGAAGGGCCGTCCTGGTGGGTTGGGTGACACCAGATGGACACACAGATCGCCGTTCCCTTTCTGTCCCAATACTCTCAGTAGCAGGCACCCTGGGAGGAGCAGCTACACACAGGCTGGTATGGAGATTAGAAGGGGCAGAGACAGACAGCTGACCTGGCTGTGTCCTGGGTACCCTGCCCCGTTAAACCATAGGAACTCTGTGTGTCCCACAGTCCGCTCACTCCCAGTGAGTGATTCTGCCCTGGATGTGTTTGAGCAGCGAGTCAGAGGAGCCAACTTGACAGAACACCAGGTCTTTTTCTTCCCCAAGTACGGTGAGTGTCCCCAACCCAGTCACCCTCCCAAGTACAGTGACTGTCCCCAACCCAGTCACCCTGCTGGTTGACACCCTGCCCTCCCTGACTACTGCCTGTGCCCCAGGTTTCTGTGAAACTGCGGACCAGTTCCACACCCTGAACGGTGAGTGGCGTGCCAGCAGGGCAGAGCAGGGGGGCTGAGGTCAGCGTCTTCTCTGCCCCGCTAAGCCATGTGTCTACTGCAGAGGTGCGGAGATGAGGCCAGATGGCGGAGAAGCTGTGGACAGTGGACTGCTCTCAGAGAGTTCTGAGCACCCTGAATGCACTCTCGGCGGGGCGTCTCCTGTCTGTCCCCAGAAGCATGCCTCCACACAGCTCTGTTGTCCTGGGGGCTTTTCAGTAAACATCAGACTTGGCCCTGGGTCTTTTCTGTCAACTTGGACTGGAGTTCTACCAGGCTGAGGTGGGAAGGGAAGGCAGTTTGCCCCCCTGGCTATTTGATGATTCTGCCCTGGAGATGTGGGGCTGGAAACTGCTCCTTCTGCCTAGAAGCAAGAGTCCCTGCTCTCTCCCTGAGCCTGCTTCCCTTCTACAAAGAAGGCTTACTCTGCTCTGTGGCACTTTCCTTCCCTTGCTCCCCCATCCCAGCCCACTGTGCTGGCTTAGTGCTCATGGTGTGTGTGGGGGGGGGAGGCAGACTCAAGACCCTGCCTAGGGTGCCTTCTCTGGAGAGAGACACAGGCTTCCCAACAAGTCCTCTGGGCTCCCCCGACCCTTGACCCTGGAGGCTAAAGAGCTATAGGTCCAGGGCTACTTGCCAGGAAGATACCAAGGTGGGTTTAAGGGAGCAGCTGGAGCACATAGAGTGGAAAGCTGCCTACTTCATGGACCGGTTAGGGGTGAGCATGGGGTTCTCAACATGTGGGTCGAACCCCTGATACAGCTGCCCCCTCCAGCAGCCCCTACTGTAGTCAAGGTTACCAGCCACAGGGAGCTAAGTTGTGCATATCCCCATAGAGGAAGGAGTTGGGCCTTTCTAGACAGGAGCATTGTTCTTTCCAGACCTGGGATGGTTTGCTTGGCTCTGAAGGCCAGGGCTGGAGTTCAGGGAACTGGGCATCAACCCATACATTGCTAGGCTTGCATCTGCTCTTGACTCAGACCTTGCCTTGCTAGTGGTAGTCTGACGACTTCCAGCACTCATTTGGTAAACATTTCTCAGGTGCCCCAGGCCCTGGGGATACAAAGTAGGCAAGTCCTTGCTCCTGGAAGCAAGGCTCAGCTATCTATTAATGACAGGAAGACAAAGGTGGGCTAGCCCCTGGGCTCCCCAGCTGGCCAGGTCCTCCCCTCTAGCAGCGCCAGGACATCCCAAGTGAGCTATAGTACTAGCAAGACTGCTGTGTGATTCCTAGAGCAAAGTCAGGTGAAGTCTTGTCTGCTGGCCCATTTTGGAAGAATGAAAGCTATAGTTATAGGGGTGGCTCTTGGGGCCACAGCTGCCCCAGAGGAAGGTCTGATCACCTGAGGTCTCTGGGCAGGGCGGGAAAATAGACTGGTGGGAAAGTGGACCACCAGGGGCCTTGGAAGGAGGAATTTCGGGAGACTGTCCTATCCACAAAAAACAGAGTTCACAGGAGCACGCTGGCCTCGTGGGGCCTGGCATTGGCCTCACTGCCCTGGCCCCAGGAACACCTTTTCCTTCTTGCCTTATGTTCCCTAAGAGAAAGTGATGAAAGGGTTGAGCCCCCACGGCCAAGGCCCAGCCCTCTGATCTCTGCCTTGTCCTGTGGGGCTGAACAGCTGAGCCTGGACCATGCAGCCATTAGCTTCTGTGCCGACCTGAGGAGGCAGCTCTAGGAGTGGTACCTATTTTAGTTTCATAAAAGTGTTTTAAGAGCTCCAGTTAAATTTGAAAATTGTAGGTAAAATAATGGTAACTATATCTCACACACACATGTGTATGTGTGCACGTGTGTGTGTGCCTGACATGGGTTAGGGGTTGCTTGTGGTGGCCAGAGGGCAACTGGCAGGGGTTAGTTCTCTCCTTCACCTTTAATAGAGTCTGGGGACCAAACTCAGAATGTCAGGCCTAGAGACAAGTATCTTTACCTGCTGAAATGTCTCACTGGCCCATGCATATCTTTTTCATTTTAAACTATTTTTTTCTTTTTTAAAGATTTATTTATTATGTACACAGTGTTCTGCCTGCACGTATGTCTGCACACCAGAAGAGGGCACCAGATCCCATTATAGACAGTTGTGAGCCACCGTGTGGTTGCTGGGAACTGAACTCAGGACCTCTGGAAGAGCAGCCAGTGCTCTTAACCTCTGAGCCATCTCTCCAGCCCTAAAATATTTCTTACAGGGGCTGGAGAGATGGCTTAGTGAGTAAGAATGCTTGCTGCACAATCATGCAGACGTGCGTTTGGATCTGCAGAAATAGTGGAGAAATTCTAGCATGGCCAGTCCTACCGTTAACCCCAGCACCGCAGGGTGGGGACACAGACAAGAGGATTAGGAAGCTTGCTGCATTCCAGCATAGCTCCAGGTTCAGTGAGAACTCTGAAGAGGGCAGAAAGGACACCCAGTGTCCTCTTGCTCTGCATGCTTGCACACCCACATGTAAATGTGCACATGTACGATAATACACATATTCACACACAAATGTTATAATTTGTATATAACCTTTGAATTCTAATAGGTAATGTATAATATCTAAGAAAAATAACTTTAAAAATCTGTAGACACCAATATGTAACTGGCCATCTTGCCTGAGACCACAGGATTAAAGGACTTGACCTGGAGGGGCTACAGAACAGGTGACCTGTCTTTGCCTTGCCTGGAGGTGAGGGGCTGTACCCCTTCTCAACAGGCAGGAGCAAGCAGTGCGCCTGCCCTTCCTGGCCACCCAGATGCCCTATGGACAGGTGGTCCCCTGCATATGAAGACAGTTTACACTCGGGGGCCTCCTGCCACTCATGACAGTGTCCTGGGAAAGAATTCTGGGGTGAGGGAAGTGAGCAGAGGACAGCACTCAGGAGTCTTCCCAGAGAGGAGACACAGAGCAGACAGAAGGTGGTTCGCCCTGACTGTCCCTGTCAGAAGGAAAGATGGAGGTGGCTGAGGAGCACAACGGGGGGAGTGGAGAGGTAGAAGTCTGCAAGGGAGCCAGGGAGGGGTCCTGGAAGGGGAGGAGGCACAGGGTAGAAGGAGCAGCAGTGCCCTGCGTCCAGGGTGGCAGGGGTTGTGAGTGGGATGGTCTCCACTCTGAGCTTCTGCTCCTCTAAGCTTTGCATGGTGCTCTATGTTGTCGCCTGCCTCCTCCCTCCAATCCTGGTCTTGTAGAAGGCCATGGTCAGTTTCAGAAGACTACACAGGATCCCATATCCGCTTCAGTCCCAAGATGACAGGACAGTTTCGTTTCTGTTGCTGTAAATCTAGTGTGGCACACTGGACATTGGTTGGAGGCTCCACCAATCACATTAAAGGTGGGAGGAGCTGCCCGGCCTTCATTTCAGTATAGTCTTGAACGGAGAATAGAATGAAATGGCTACAACAGCCTCCAAAACCTAGAAAAGAGCCACTTCTTGGGGCCCATTGTCACCATGGGGCTATTTCCTGAGGACAAGTCCCCTCTGTGAAGTTTCAGCAGACCTGGGAAGGCCTGGTCCACCAATGGCCCTGCTTGCGCCCAGCCTGGAGAACTGGTCTGTCCTTGCTCTGCTCCCCAAGTCTTCTCAGTGTCCTGCCCTGCAGAAAAGACAGCCCAGGGAACAGGCTGAGATGGCTCTGCACCTCCTTCAGGAAGCTCAGTCAGGAACCACCTACACCAAGTTTGCACAACTCTTGGGTCAACGGCCTGTGACCAGGGAGAGCATGGCACCTACCTCTCACAGCCTCGAGCAGGATCCTACCCAGGTTCCTGTTCCGTAGCACCTGGCAACTATGGGACCCCATTTCCTTAGGGACCTGCACCCCCAGAGCTCCATTCCCATGGGACCTTGCTCCCATGGGTCTCTACTATAGGGTCCTGCTCTCAGAGAAGGAGACTCCGAAAGTCCCTGTCCCCACTGTGCCTGCTCTCATAAGAGCCCCACTCCCACATTGTCTTTCCCCCAGCTCCTCCCCTCTGCATGGAAGGTCCTTTTGGAATACCCCCAGTATGTCCTACCTGTCTCCGGTGTTCGGTGTTCCCGAGGCCTTTCCCTCTCCCTTTGACCAGCTCTGTGTTCTAACGGTGAACAGTCAGTGTTTATGCTACACTCGTTTCAGCACATGAGGGGGCTATGGAGCTGCTTAGGGGCTCTCCGGCCAGGCCATGAGTTAGAAGCTGTGGAAACCAGGACCAGACATGACCCCTGCCTAGAACAAGGTGTTCTTTGGCATGAAGGACAGATAGGGTGAACGTGGGCAGACTTCTGACCCGCTTGTGGGGACACCGAGAGCAGGTGTCTGGAGTCACAAGATGGCCCCAGCTGGACCCAGCAGGCTTTCTTTTCCTTGGCTGGGACCCAGGAGACCCTGGCAGGTGTTTAGGGTCTGAGGACTACAATACCCTAGGTCAGCCC
The DNA here is from genome assembly GCA_004026605.1 of Ondatra zibethicus. NCBI lineage: Eukaryota > Metazoa > Chordata > Mammalia > Rodentia > Cricetidae > Ondatra > Ondatra zibethicus. The sequence continues at coordinate 44,903 of PVIU01002686.1, read as the reverse complement.
TGCCCTCCCTCCACGCCCACCTGGCCTGCCGCACTTCCCGGGGAGGAGCATGGGCCAGGTGGGCGTGGAGAGATGGGTTTCTGTGCAAGCTTCACCATAGTCCTTCCTCAGTCAAGCTTTGCTCCTCTGGAGCCTGGCGCTGCTGGGATGGGCCCTTGGTGGGCTCCGTGGCTGGCCCTTGCCCTTCCCCAAGTCCTGGAGGGCCAGGCTCCAAGCAAGCTTCAAGGCTTTCCCGAGCTGACAAGCTTCCACAGTGACCAGGTACAGGGCTTTCAAAGGAGAAGACGCAGGTTGCAGCTGGCTAGGGTCCCAGCTTTTGGAGGGAGGGTATAGGCAGGCCTGTAGGCACTGCACTGGGAAGCCAGGGCAGAACCTGAAGCCAGAGTTCCAGAGTGAGCCCATGACCTCCCCCAGGAAAGGGCCTGGCACCATCTTACTGTCTGTGTTGGCACTAATCAGTCTGTGAGGGACACAAATGGAGATTTGGGAAGGCCACCTGGCTACTGACGAAGGTCACCATCTACCTGCTAGATTAAAAGCAGATGCAGGATTCTCCCAGTGTTGTTGATGAGGACCTGGTATGAAGTTGCCTCTTAAGGAGGGTCCTGGCAGGGTAGGGCAGGAAAGGGCTAGCTGTGCCTATCGCCAGCCATGCAGTTTCAGGGGGAATGGTTTGTCCTCGGTTTGGCGGGCAACACCTACAAGAGAGAGCACCGGACCCTGCTCAGTCCCTACATCACATTGTTTGAGCTGAAAGACAACAGCCGTTTTCAGGTGACCAACTCCATGACCCGGTGAGTGGGGTGTCTTTCCTGTCTGAGCAGTCAAGGACTCTGGGCTGTGCCCCAGGAACCTTGCATGGCCCAGCCACACTGGGGTGAGGAAACACATCTAGCGACCATGTCTAGCACAGCCTGCTTGATGACCATTGCTAAAGGCCAACCCAGTGATGGGCTGGCTGTGAGAGGAGAGGCATTGGGTGAGTCACTCTGGAGACGGAGGGCTAAAGGGTTTTCAGTACTCTTGTGTGGTCAGGGACCTCTCTCTCTCCCTGTCTTGGTTCTCTCTATCCTGTCTTGCTCTCCTGGGTAGGTTCTTCTTCTAGTCTTAACAGTAGCAAGCAGCCCCTACTTGAAGCCTGTTTGTGACCCTTTCTGGAGATTAATGGATTGGGTGCCAGAGGAGGCTAGCTCCTGATCCCCAGAAGCTTTCTTTTTGGCATGGCGAGCCCCTGCGGATTTGCGGACCAGTGCTGGGTGGAGCAGGAGTTGCTCTTATGGCACTGAGCCAGGCTTCTCTGAAGGGAAGAGCAACCAAAAGGACTCCAGAGCTGAGGCCTGGGGAGTGAGGAGGGCTCCTGCCCTCTGCTTACTTCTGGGGGTGTGGGCCTCTCTAAATAAACAGCTGATTTCTTGTGTGTGTGTGGTCCACCAGGATGGGCTTGGCTGGCTCCCCTAGCCCTCTGCCCACCCCCGCTCCTGCCCTTGCCTACTCCTCCCACAGGGGCAAGCGCTGTGACACTTGGTCCTATGCTCTGATCCCAACAACCAAGCCTGGGCAGTTCACCATGGAAAACGAAGGTGAGCGTGGCATGAGCGGGAGGGCACAGCTGCCCTGGGGACCTTACATGTGTGTTCCTCGGGGCCAGGGACTGGAGCAGACAGAGAAGACATACAGGTCATCGAGACAGACTACACCAAGTTCGCCCTGGTGCTGTCCCTCAGACAAACAAGCAGCCAGACCATCATCAGGGTCAGCCTTCTGGGTGAGCCCCTGCTTGCAGAAGCCTGGTCAGGGTGGTGCTTCCTGGGTTGGGGGGTGGCTTGGGGGCAAATGCCTCACCACCACCAAGTGCTGAGAGCCTCGCTGTGCTTGTCTGGCCACAGGTAGAAACTGGAGGCTTCCTCATAAGATGATAGACAGGTTTGTCTGCCTGACCAGAACCCAGAACCTCACAAAGAATAACTTCATCTTCCCCGATGTGACCGGTAATGGGTTTGCAGGCAGTGGATGATGGGAAGGGGGATAGGATCTGGGGACGATGGTGGCACCTTCCCCAGCCTTCACAAGTCCAGTGCATATCCTCAGGGGGCACGTATGGGGTATTGTAGTCCCAGAGTCTTAACCCAAGTTCAGCCTGAATCAGCAGGGAGGTGCTCATGGCTCACACTCTTATCTGAGTCCCAGGCCACTACCTCCCAACCCTGTGCCACTATCCCAGGCTGCCCCGTCCTGGCACTGGTTCTGCCTTGGGAGGATAGTTCCCTGCTCACAGGAGACTGGAATTCATCCAGGGAAGTCCATGACAGCCTCTTTCTGGCAGGAAAGTCTCCCAGAGCCCAAGGCCAAGGGGCTTCAGGGCTGAGCCCTGTCTTCAGCCTCACTCCTCTCATGGATGGATCAGGATCCCCCCAACTCCCGCCCTGTCCAAGGACCTTCCCCATCATGCCTCTCCATGCATACCTGCCCAGTCACATTTGCACATGAAGCACGTGCTGCCTACAAACATGCAGACAGGCACACGCTCACACACACGTACCCTTGTCGTTTTGAGATAGGGTCTTGAGGTGTAGCCCAGGCTGGTCTGGCAATCACGATTCTCTTGCTTTAGTCTCCTGGGTGCTGGTATTTCAGGCCCGTGACACCACGCTTGGGTCACATTCCATACGACATGCGTGAGATCATGTACATATTTGCATTAACCTTAACACTCACTGAGCCATACCAGCAGATGCACCCCAAGTCTAGGATCCTGTAGGGACAGGCAGGGCCACGCAGGGACTTCTAGAGGAGCCGAGACTGGTGACAGAGGTGAAATCTGAGGAGCATGCCTCCCAGCCCTTTCCCTGTAACCCCTCCTGGTCTCATCTCCCAGCCCAACTCCAATCTGCCTGCCTTTTGTCCCTCCCAAGTCTCTCCCCTGCTCCTCTTCCTTATCCACCATTCCAACACTGTCCGTCCCCACCCCATCAGGCTGGATACCTGATCCAAAGGTCTGCTGAAGAATGCAAGGGTTCCTGCCGTAGAGCCTCGCCCTGCTTCTGCTCTCAACACAAATAAACACACTGCCTATGACTCTGGGATGTTACCACTGTGACCGTGGGGTGGGTGAGAAGCAAGAACAGGGGCTCATGATGGTCATGCTCTGAGCCACCCAAACTGGCTTCTCAGCCCCCACAACTAGACTCCTCCCACTCCTCCCTTGACTGCCAGCTGTATGAGATCACAGGCCATACCTCTACCTAGCAGAGCCCTGGGGCCAATATGGTGGGCTGTGATAGGCTCAGGGTGTGCCCTTGGAGCACTGGGTCTGATGGCAGGCAGGAACAGTCAGAGCCCTAGAGCAGAAAGAAGCCGATGCCCCAGGCTGGGGAAGGAACAGGGTACATCTTCTTCCTCTGGAATGTGGAGACAAACATTTCTAGGCCTGACAGCCTTTCTAAAAAAGCTGTTCAGAAATAGAGACGCACACAGGGTCCAAAGCAGTGGGCCCAGAACCTAAGCACTCCAGCTCCAAATGCATCCCTGAAAGAGGTTGTCAGCACAATGTGCACCATCCCTGGTCCACATCAGCAGGCCTCTGTGTGGCCCCACCCACATCTAAGCCTTTCTCAGCCCCAGTAGACAAGCAGAGCACGTAATTGCCCAAAGCCACCCATGGAGATGGCTCCATAATCTGTGACCTTGATAGAGAGCAAATAGCACACAGAGATAGTCCACCAGATTTACCCTCCTAGAAATAGTTCACTGCTCGGGAGGGTGGTGCAAAGCTTGTGGGGTGGAAGTGTGTAGAATCCCGCTGATGGTAGACCTTCCCCATCCCCTGGGCAGGGGTGTATGGCCTCATGCCCACTTCCTTCCTATTGAGCAAGTTGTACAGAAACCAAACACATTCTGGAACCGGGCTGGGCCATGGCAGATACAGGCTTGAAGGCTTTCTTGATAATAAGAACAACCCTCACTCTAGGCTCTACCACATGTAGAGCCCGAGGGCACAATTCAGCATTCAGTTGTGTATCTAACCCCCCCCCCCCAAGATCAAATCCTACAAGGGAGACAAGGTCTCTTTTATCCTAAATTGAATCCCAGATATATCCAAGATGGCACCTTTCATGGGGAAAGTGACAGACATCTGTCCTACTGTGTGACTGGACTGGTCAATCGGTGACTGCAGATGGGTAGAGGAAGGGGTGTGTAGGTGGATAGGTGCATGAATGGATAGCTGGGATCTCGGACGAGATGGGAAGGAGAGAGTGAGCTGAGCACCGTCATCCATCACCCCAGGCCATTTTACTGGGGATGCAATGCAATCAGCTGCCTCAGGCTCCTGCTGCAGTTCTTCCTCACTGTAATGGATGTGCTCTCTGAGCCGGGAGCTGAGATGAGAAAGGCGCACCAAACGCTAGAGCAGGCTTAGCCCTCATTTCTATCAACCAAGCTCTCCTCATAGGGAAGGGAGTCTGACCATCATGTGACGTCAGGGACAGCTGGGCAGCGGGTGCTGAGTCCAGACGTAAGAGCAGCGTGGGCGCTTATGTTCTCCTCCTAGAACCGAGTCCACGGATACATGGCCGCAGAGCTCCAAGACGGCTCTGTCTCCGGACACAGAGAATTCCCCTTTGTGGCTACATGTCCTTAAAGCTGCAGTGAGGCTGCTCTTTCCGCGTTAGGAACCGAGGCACCAGCACCTTCTCCAACGCACGCTCTAGCAAAAGGTCTGACCCTCCAAAGACCTGACTCCATTGCAACACCATTTGCATCCATGGTTTTCACACTTCCTTTTGTAGGAATCATGCAGAGAAAATGCCCTAAAAAGAGACAGATTCCACCATGATTGGTTAGGAAAACAGCTACTTACAACTATATGCTATCCACCTCAGCTAAATACTAAATACTAAAAACAAATAAAACCAAACTTCAAAATCCACATGCAGGCTCCGCTAGGCAGCGCTCATCTCCTGGCAGCAGCAGCCCAGTCCAGGCCTCTTTGGAATGTCTGCTTAAAAAACTCCTTTGGTGTAAACTAAAGAATGAGGGTCTCCCATAGCAGGTGGACTAGCCTAGCCCTTGGCCATGGATTGGACAAAGAACAGAGGAAGAAGCCCCTGAGAAGCCAAAGGAGGCAGTGACAGAGCTTAGACGTAATGAGGATGGGAATCTGGAGAGGTAGAGTCACTGGCTAATTTCTGAAAAAAAAAATGTACTGGTGAGAGAGAAGGAGGGAGGTGAAGAAAGATGGGGTAAGATGGAGGAAGGAGAGAAGAAGGGGTGTCACAACAATAGCCTGTCTGTCACTGAGGGCCACAGCATGGCACCACCACCACAGAGCCCTGAGGGGTGTGTGTGTGTGTGTGTGTGTTGCACGGCTCTCTAACCATGTCTCTCTGAGGCACACATTTGAACAGCCACAGACCTTTAACTGCAGAGAGAGGCAGTGAGCCCTCACGGTTGGGGGGTGTTCATGTTTTGGCCTGTATCCCCAACTGATTCCACATCAGGAGACAATGTGTAAGGCCGGGCACGGCAGATGGCATGCGGAGGCCACAGGAATGCTCAGCCTCATCTTTATAACCCGCATTTTACATTTTTTCCCTCTCAAACACGGCTCCACTCAGCATTTTGGAGGGAGGGGAGGCTGCAGGCCAGCCGCTAAATTAGTTCCACAAGTCCCCTGGCCCAGCTGGAGCCCAGCGGCACTGCTTCGTGCTCAGTGGCGCTGAGGCTGGGACCCGGGCCTCGTGCTAGGCTTGTGCTCAATACCGAGTTGCTCCTTAACCCCTTGTAAGGGCCTAACTTCCAGAAGACCTCACCTTTGCTGACCTTAAATTTGGGTTGCTGGTATGGAAGTACAAAGATGCCCCAGGGACCCCCCAGTTACCAGGGAGCACCCTCTCCTATTCTGAAACAGAAACCCAACTTCTCTTGGAGATGAGAGATGACTCCCTCTAGCCAAGTCAGTAACCCCTTTCTGCTGGTCAGCTCAGTGGTATGAAGACCCCAAATGGTCATATGTATACTCAGGGAAACCTGGCTGACCAGGCAGGAAGAAAACTCTCGTGAGTGAGCGGTCGGGTGGGAGGGTCTTCCCACACCAGTTGGCTCCCCAGCTCCTGGAATCCAGCAGTGGGGAGACAACATTTAACCATCCCCCTGCTCCAAAAACAGAGCAGCCAGGCTCTCTGTCACTGCTGTCAGGGAACTGCCCTATACATCTCCAGAACGGCCTCTGGTAAGATGGGAGTGTCATGGCCAGAGCCCCCTACCCTTGTCTGTGTAGTCTTGGAAGATTGGAGCAATGCCCTGCAGAGTGCAGAGACAGCTTCACAGAGTGTGGGCTTGATGCCTCAGCCTGCTTGCTCCTCCTCACAGGGCCCTCTACCCCCTTCCTAATCATGGCTATGGGGACACAGGCAAAGCAGAGGCCCGCTCCCATCCCAGCATGGAGGCGCCCATGGCTGAGATGCAAGAGGGGAACCCCATCCCCTTCTGTTCCTCTCAGGCTTCCAGGGGGCAGTACAGCTGAGTGTGCAGGGGCTAGGATGCAGCCAACATCATGCGGGGGTCAGTGTGCAAGAGGCGGGGTGTACCAGACAGCAAGTAGCGGTCAGAGTGCAGGGGGTACTGCAAGATCGGCATGGGGGTCAGCGGTTAACACAGATGGGTCAATGCAGGTGTTGGAAGGGTTTAGTTTCCTCTGGAATCCTCGGCTAGATGTGGGGGTGGGAAAGGGGCTTGTGTGCTGCTCCCCAAATGAGGGTGGCCTCCCTCTAGGCTTCACTTCTAGACCCTGTGACACATACAGCTGCCTAGTTCTCCCTGGAAAACACACCCAGCCCTTAAGCCTTGGCCCAGTGGCCAGATAAGTCTCTTTACTTTGGCCTCTGAGCAGCGCCTCCCATAGCCACCTGGGCCTGCTGGGCCTGGACTAGCCTGCTGGGCTTCAGGGCTGAGCCTGCGGTTTGCTGGAAGGGAAATGGGGTGAGCTGGTTGAGGACCAGGCCTGTGAGCGGCCCCTCCCATCACCACCTGGACCTGCTGGGCTTCAGGGCTGAGTCTGCAGGTTCCTGGAGGTGGAAGTGAGCAGCAAGTCAGGAGATCGGGCATGTGAGAGACCTGACCCAGCACTACAGAGCGGGCCCTCCCTGAGGATGCTTCTACATTATCCCTTCCTTCTGGGTCCTAAGACCTCCAGGCCCTCCGGATCTTACAGCTACCCCTTCCCGGGGGACACTGCTTTTCCCAGTACTACCCTTGCCTGCCCCCACCGCATTCCTCTTAGAGTTATCTCACGTGTCACACCCCGTGAAGCTCCCTGGGGACACCCACAGGATCAGGACATATGTGCTGCAGGCACGATCTAAGGGTCCCTCTGCCCTTCTTGGTCTGAAGGGAAAGATAAAGAGTTGTAAGCCATCTCGCACCCAGGCCTCTGTGTATATGAGACATATCTCCACCATTCTTAAAATGGGTGACTTGGTGGTTTAAGCCTAGCCCTTCGGGCTGTTCATTTATGGGGTGGGAGCCAGTGGAGGAAGTAGGAGAGTAGGTCCCTAACTCCAACCAATGACGGGGACAGCCCTTCCTCCCCCTAGACTGGGCAGGAGTCCTTCATCCTTCAGTAGGCAGGAGGCATCAGATAGGAAACGCTGGGAAGCTGGAAGTTTGGGTAGAGAAGCAGAGGAGGGGGCTCAGGCTTGGAAGAACATGGGGCCAGGCAGGATGAAGCAGGCCAGAGAGGATGGTTGGAAGGATGGGGGACAGGACCTACTCATGGGACAGGCCAACATTCTGAGGGGGAAATGGAGCAGGCAACATCAGCAGCGCCTCCTTGGAAGACAATCTAGTTCCTAGCTGAGGGTTTCCCCTTGGCCCCTTGGGTCTGTCTTCAGCTCTTGGGTTGGGGCCAGAGTCAACCCTGGCATTATCCGAGTGGGTAGGTGCAGAGTGCTAGGTCCTGGTCCCCTGGCATGCCCAGTCACTGGGGACTCTCAGGATTAGACAATGTGTTCCATCAGCTTGGCTAAGGGCTTGCCTATGATCAGAGGGCTGGTCAGGGAGGATCTCTCTGATGCATTTCAATCCCTGCCTGGTGGCTGCTGCTGTGGTCTGAAGGAACTTCACGTCAGACGACTCAAAGCAAAGACTGGTCCTGGGCTACAAGATAAGAGGACTTCTGAGTCAGAGCCTGGTCTGGGGAAACTTGGCGCTCAGCTGGAGCCAAGCCTGGTGACCAGGGAGGGTGGCCTCGTGGAGGGCGCTGACCTTGAGGGCCTCCAGGTTTATAGCCTGGAGCTGCCTACCTGTGGTTTGTCACCACCGTGACTGAAACTGCTACTCAGACAACTCCTCAGAGGAACTGCCCCACTGCCTGACACTTGTCACCCCTCAGGAGTGACAACTGGGTTAAGAGACTGGGCAGGGGGTGAGGAGGAGCTTGGCGTCTGGGTTCAGACAGATGGCGCAGCCGCAGTCAGGGCCTAGGAAACAGGAGTGAGGAGGGGGCTGGCTTCTGGGCTCAAATAGAGGATGCAGTAGCATCAGGATCTAGGTGTGTGTTTCTTTCAGAATCTGCAGGAGCCTCGAGGTTGAGTAAGAGGATGACCAGGTGGGGGTGCCAGAGGTGTGCGGGCTGTCGTGGGAGCTGAGATCTCAGTTGCATAATCCCATGCTCGGTTTGGGGGCTCCTCCGGAGAAGCCTGATCCGGATCCAGATCCTCCCACCTCCTGGGACAGACCTATAAGGTGCCACTGAGACCTGGGACCTGAGCTGGGGAATGGAGCACTGGGCTATTCAGGGAGATAGTGAGGAAGTGGCTGCCCCAGGGGGAGAGAGCAAAAAGAGGTACTTGGGTACCACAAAGTCAGGCTATGGTGGGGAATTCCAGCTGCTTCTGCTCTGGTTTGATGACAGCCCCTGGATGTCATCTCAACTAGCTATGGCCACCTGGACAGTGAGATGGGCGTGAGGGTCACACCCCTTAAGGGTGGCTTAGAGGGGTGGTCCCTTATTATGATGTGGGCCTTCAGCATGGGCCTGGGTCCGCATCAGATGTGAGATCCCCAAGCTGTGACAACTTCACCTAAGTCTTTACAGTAGAGAGAAATGATCTGAGTCTATTGTAGACTCCTGTGCCCTTCCTGTGGTCTTGGATGGACCAGGAACCCAATTGTGCCTTTCCACTTCACTGGGTTTCCCAATGACTGAAGTAAACGTGTGGCCCTTCAAAGACGTGGGCTTCAACGTTCCTGACAGCTTGATATGGATGGCCCCAAACCGCAAATAACACCCATGGCCGTCAGTTGATGAGAGGCGATCAGCTGCGGAAGGTGGCACAAGGTAACACCCTGGGGCCAGATGCCATGAACTGCTGGCACTTTAGTTCGCTGAGCTGAGTGCAAGCAGCAAGCTAATCGGAAAGTGTAGTATGGCTCCTGTTATGGAGAGTGCCAACGGGTCTGTAGGGACTAAAAACTCTTGTGGTTGCGGGGGGGGGGGGGCATCGGAAGGAAGTAGAAGAGAGGAATCCACAAGAGAGCCTAAGGAATCTTTAAAAAATTGTTATGTGTATAGGTGTTTTGCTTGCATGTAAATCTGTGCACTATTTGCATGCCTGGTATCTTCAGAAGCCAGAAAAGGGATTGGATTCCCCGGGACTGGAGTTACAGTGAACTGTGAACTGCTATGTGGATGTTGGTAATCAAACAGGGACCCTCTGGAAGAGCATCCAGTGCTCTTCATTGCTTAGTCACCTCTCCAACCCCAAGGAATCTTTTTTTTTTCAAGACAGGGTTTCTCTGTGGCTTTGGAGCCTATCCTGGAACTAGCTCTGTAGACCAGGCTAGCCTCGAACTCACAGAGATCCACCAGCCTCTGCCTCCTGATAAGGAATCTTCATGGAATGGCAGTCACACTCACTGTCTTAGTTATTGCTGTGAACAGACGGCATGACCACAGCAGCTCTTGTAAATGAAAACATTTAATTGGGGGCTGACTTACAGTTTCAGAGGTTTAGTCCATTGTTGTCATGACAGGAAGCATGGTGGCATGCAGGCAGACATAATGCTGGAGAAGTAGCTGAGAGTTCTACATCCAGATCAGCAGGCAGCAGGAGGAGAGAGACACTGGGCCTGGCTTGAGCTTCCGAAACCTCAAAGTCCACCCCCTGTGACACTTCCTCCAACAAGGCCACATCTACTCCAACAGGGCCCCACCTCCAATAATGGCACTCCTTGTGAATCTATGGGGGCCATTTTCATTCAAACCACCAAGCTCACTCTCACTATTGTGGTGATGGTTTCCTGGATGCACACATGTATTATAACTTATCAAAAATTTAAAAAAACCTATAAAGCCCAATCCCACGAAGATGGAGCTAGGTCACAGGGACTGTCATAAAGCCAGAGGAGAGGCAGTCTGAATTCTCCCCTGTGCTTTGGACCACTGGCATGTCTTCCTGCTTTCTTCCCCAAGGGCAGTCATTAATGCATTCCCCCTGGCCAATACTGAAACAATTTAAGCAACACAATGAATAAGAACGAGCAAAGTTACAGCCCAAAGAAAAAATACCGTCTTTGAGTCCACCCTGATATAGATAAGTTAGTGAATAAGAAAATCCTGTGATATGGAAGAGGCAACACTATGGAGATGCTGGCATTCAGTAAGGCTGTGCCAACTTAATTCGAAACTCAGGCTGCCCACATCGAAGGCCTTCCAGAGGACAGTGAGAAATGAGAGTGACCTTACCTGGGAGGACCCAGTGTGCATTCCTTGACTAGGTGTGACACTGCCCTGGGTGTTCTGAGAAGGCCACTTCACCTCTGCTGAAAGAATTCTCACCAGGAATCGGAGTAGGGGGAGACTAAGCAGCAGCTGCCCTCTAAGGTCCCAATGACAAACCATCATTCCTGTTCCCCTCACCCCACCTCACCCCCGGGAAACCAATAAGTTTATTGGGCTTACTGGCGGAGCCGGAGTGGGGGTTACTGACAGGAGTGTGAATCCAAAGCAGCCAAACTGGAAAGTCTGCATCCAGCATGAAAAATAGTTTCTCCTAGCTGCTCAGATGGGTTTCCCTTCCCCCAGTCTCACCCTGCTCAGAGACCTGGGAACCATGGAAAGTTAGGGAAGAATTGTATACAGCTGGTTAGGAGGGGTGGCTAGACACTTAATGACCCTCTCCATCCCCTCTTCGCTGATGAAAAGCCGGCTATCAACAAGGCCAGCCTTGACAATCTGCAAGCAGGAGAGCCAAAGGTAGGCCCGGAGGACAGTCCTGTGCAACAAGCGCCAAGGCTTACCTGCCAAACCACCACCCAGCCACTAGGAAAGCATCAACAATCCCCAGTAGAGGGACTTTTGGAAAACCCCTGACCAGCACTGTCCAGTACCATCAAGGTGAGAAAGAAGAAATAATTGAAAGAGTTGCCCCAGCCCAGAGGAGCCCAAGGACCATGAAGCCAAACCTCCTGTGGGGTTTAGATCAGACACTGAGCTGGACAAGACCTTTAAACGGGCTAGGAAATTTTGCTTTTGGTTTTTGTTTTGGATGGACTCCAGGGCCACATGCCAGCCAAGCACTCCACCAAGTGAGGTAGAATTTTGATTAAGACACGAACTTCACGTGACTCAGCGTCTTGAGCGTCGGTGTTGCTTGGTGCAGCCTCCCTAATTATGCCAGCGCTGCACTGGCACTGTGTGCTATAACAGGCATGACTCTAAAACTGTTTGAAAATCAGAATGTCTATGCATTTGTATCCAGACACAAATCCAAGGACAGCCTCAGGTGCTATCCACCTGTGGTTGTGTCTGTGGGTTTGTCGTTGTTGTTACTAGCCTGGAGCTTGATGAGAAGGCTGAAGTACCTGTCTCCACCTCCCCAGCACTGGGACCAGAAGCACATACCGCTACTCCCAAGCCAGCACCTTTACTGCCTCAGTTATCTTCCTAGCCCTGATATATTTATTCTTAAGCATGTGTGGGGGGGGAGACACTGCATAGCCTAGGCTGGCCTTGGTCTTAAGATCCTCCTACCTCAGCCTTCTGAGGGCTGGGATTACAAGCCTGTGCCAGGACTCCCAGCTTGAACATTCCCCCTTTGAAGACCTTCTCCAGCCAGCACATGGATTGTTGTGTGTCCATTTTCAGTTCAGCAAGCCTCAGGGCTTCCTGGTCTCTGAGCATCCCACAGCAGAGTCTTCTCGCTTCGTATATGTGTGTCTTCCTTTTCCTTTGACTGGCTGCAGAAGTTTTTATAGTTCCTGTTGTCTCTCTGTGTTGAGTCTTGTTTTGCCTTCTCATGTGCCCAGGGTTGAGTTGCCAAGGTTCCTCTCGACACCTGCTCTCCCGTGCTTTTCACAGGGTGGATGACAGCAGGAAGGTGGGCACCTCCCTGAAGCCTGCTTCCAGGGCCCATTCTGGCCTTGAAACGAGGGACACCTGAGGGACCTTCTTTCCACGTTACTCTGTGGGTGGCCACCTCTTTCCCTGGGTTTCCAGTGTAGCTTCCTGGATTACATATGGGAGTCTACGCAGAGCCTTAGGCACATAAGAAAGAGATTTGCGGAATATATTGGAAGGAAGGAGAGCTAGTCCTCTCCCGCTCCATCTAGCTATGTTGCTTGCTAGGTACCAGACCCCTCCAGCTTGAGCCTGTGACCCAGGCTTCCTGAGAAAAGGCTCTGGGAAGTGAGGGGACTGGGGCATCCAGAGGCAAGGAGGAGGCCTGTACTCCAGAAAGTCATTCAACCCTGGTAGAGACAGGAAAAAGAACAGAAGTGGCCTAGGTGCCTGCTGGAGAAGAGCAGCACCTAGGTCCCCCAGTGTGTGTCCTGTCTCTACTGTGAGCATCACTAGAAAGGACTTTGAGCCTCCAGGATCTGTGCCACCAAATTTGCATGGTCCCTAGGAAGCATCTAAGCTGGTGAGCAAAGCCTCTCGTGGTCCTGCCCATCTCCAGGGTGATGATGGAATTCTAGCAACTACCTCTCTCCCAAAAAATGCTGAAGTGGTCAAGAGGAGGCTACTGTGGTCCTCAGGTAGCCACCACAGCCGGAGGCTGGTGGTATCAGGGCCAGCTGAGGTCTCCATCCAAGCATGAGGTCAGGAGTGGGCAAAGCGCTGCAGAGCAGGCAGTAGCCCCATGAATGACCATGGCCCAGATCAGCCCTGTGGCCTGAGGAGGTGGCCCTGGGCCAGCTCTGGCACAGCACACTCTGTCCCTTTTTGCCTAGCCCAAAGAACAACTCAATCTGCTCCCAGGCAGGGGGTGGGAGTAGATTTAGAGCCTGTGCCCAACAGAGCAAGACAAGCGTGGGTGGATTCTGGGGCGGCCACTTATGCTGGGCACACGGTGTGGATCCTGACAGGTATCTGCTGTCATCCTGCCTGGATTTGAGCTCTGCACTCGTTTTCATGTGCGGTGCGGGGCACCAAGAGTGTAGGAAGTTGGCAATGGGGCAGGAAGCGTTGGGGAGGTGTTTGTGGGCTAGAAAGCTGCCTTGGAGTGCAAGGAGGCTCAACTGTGAGGAAGCCAAAGGGGCGGAATCTTTCCCCTATTGGATGTGGAAATGAGCTCCCCGCTTTGAGACAGGACCAGTGCATGCTCAGTGACAGCCCAGACCCAACACTTCACCCCTCCTGCACCTGCCAGGCCACTGCTACCCAGGACTCCACTGCCTAGGATCAGCCACCCACATGGAAATCCTGTGGATAGGTCTCACCTTGCTGGGGATGATGCAGACCCAGGCCCAAGGCCCAGGAAGGTATGGGGGGCTCCCTCGAGTCCCAGGCCCCAACCTGCCTTTCCACAAGATCTGTCTCCTGCCTAGTCTGGGGAAGGAGAAGGTGACTGTGAACCCAGGCCGGGCAGGCCCAGGTCGCATGGGTAGGAGCAAGGAATGGGGAGCTGAGCCCAATGCCAACCCTACGCAGTCTTCACATTCTTTTTTTTTTTTAAAGATTTATTTATTTATTATGTATACAACATTCCTTCCATGTATGCTTGCATGCCAGAAGAGGGCACCAGATCTCATTATATAGATGGTTGTGAGCCACCATGTGGTTGCTGGGAATTGAACTCAGGACCTCTGAAAGAGCAGTCAGTGCTCTTAACCTCTGAGCCATCTCTCCAGCCCAGTCTTCACATTCTTCCATGGCCCTTGGGACCCTCCAGGTGGGGACAGCTCTCTGTGCAGGTGGGGAAGCCGAGGTTTTGAGAGTCAAGCAGTCTCTCAAAGTATGCTGGTGCAGACATAGCTTGGGACCACATCTGGGACAGCAGAGGGTTGGCCCTGTCTGTTACTAGTTCCACAGTTCCAGGGAAAGTGGTCCACCTCTGCTTGGTGGGTCACACCTTCAGGAGGGAAGATGAGGCCCCATTCCAGATATGGGTGACAACCTCCGAGCTCAGGGACAGCCACTTTGTCATTATGTCTGTCCCACTCAGGTGAGAGACTAAGATCCCTGCCACATGAGGGAACTGCAGTAGCTGGTGGTGACAAAGACATAGACAGGCAAGTGGGGAAGACCCCTACAGTGATGGGGACTGTGTTGGCCTTCAGTGAACTCATGGATAGCTTCCAAATACATCCACCTGCTTTGTCCTGTGACCTGTGGTTTAGAAAAAGAGTCAGCGGGGACCGAGGTCTAGGGGACAGTGAAGACTTGAATCCAGGAAGATGCCCTAGCCTAAGATAGGGCAGAGGGCAGGACCAGGTGGCACAGTGACTTCAACTGAGGTACCAGTGGGAGCTCTGGGAAGTGCAGGCTGCCATGAGGGGTGACCTGTCTCGGAAAGTGTGCAGAGCAGGACCTTTCTAGAAAAACCTCAAAGCCCCCTCCTTCCGAACACATCCCACATCCCCCTCAAAGTTCAGCTCCACCAGAGGACCCCTCCTCTCTCTTTTTCCATTCTCCCCAGGATCCCGCCCTATGAACCGCTGTCTCTGAGGGTCAGCCAAGCCAGACTTGTCAGAGTCTGGGAAGGTGAGTACTTCCTATGTGGAGCCCCAAGCAAGGCCCCAAGCAGCCCTGAGTCGACCCGTGTTCTGGTGTCACACGGAGAGGGACTGTTAGCAGCCATCCCCTGCCACCAGCAGAGTCCTCGTTCTTCCTGCTCCCATCCCCGAATTAGGGTCAGAAAATTATAAGGTGGACCTGGTAGAGGGCCCCAAGAGTGTTGCTATGGTTCTTCACGTAAGGACCACGGGCCAGGGGGAGATTCTAGGCCATGCTTCTGGCTAAGGCCCTGGGTAGAAGGTGGTTCAGCAGAGGGGTCCTACTGGGTGAGGCATCATCCCCTTAGTGGGAGGAAGGGTCCTTCTCGAGGCCCGCAGGGAGGACAAAGTGTCCTCCCTAGTGCTCGTCTCTCATCCTGACAAAGGAAGGAGGAAGGAGCTGGATTCTGATCGGGGTGGGGGGCAGTCATTAAGTCTGCTGGGACAGTGGGTATCCTCCAGGACCATGCCAGCTTCTTGCCTGAAACTGAGCCTAGAATGATGGGATGGGGCACTGGGCTGCACAGACGACTGGGAGGTGGCCTTGAGAGCAGAGGGTCCTGGGGACAGGGTGGCGGGAGGAGGTCCACAGTGCTGTTGGAGAAAATGCTTCTGTCTTACTATGAACCCAGGGAAAGCTTAGGGATGGATGATCCAGGCCTTCACAGGTACAGCACCTGGCAGGTGGCTCTAGAGGAAGTCTTGGGGGATGTGGGAGGGGGGTATACTAGACAGACCCGCCTCCAAGCCTGAAACTGGCAACTACTCAGTAGGCTACACAGTGTGTGTGAAAGAATTGAGAAGTAGACATGGAATTGGCTCCAGAAGGGACATTATAGTAAGCGTGAAGCCAAAGTTTTGGCTTCACAGCTGTGCCAGAATCAGAGTGCATGAAAATGGTGGGGGGGGGACATGTCAGAATACAGTGTTGCCTGAAATGTGCCTCCTGTCAAGTTTCCGGGTTCCCTGGTCTAGGCTGCCCTTCTTCCTCCATCTGAAGGCACTAAACCAAGCCCGGGCTGAGTAGGAAAGGGGATTTGGAGGTCAGAGGTCATGAAAATGTGTTCTTAGGACCCTGGGCTCCCTAACCAACACTGAATGGACCCAGAGTCCAGGGATATGACCCAGAGTCCTGAGTAAACTGAGCATGGCTGGTAGAGTTGGAGGGGCCATGGAGGAGGGGGAGGCAGCCATTGAGACCCTACCCTTTGCCCTCTTGTCCTTCCTGTGGCTCTAGCTTCTCTCCCTGAACCCCACTAGCTCCTCTTAGACCCCCCCCTTGCTGGGGTCTGTCACTGCCCAACTCCCACTGGCTCCAGTTTCTCTCCCATTTCCCTGCTTCTCTTTCTTCCCTCTCTCCCTCAGGCCAGAAGACCACTGCCAGTACTAGCTGACCATGGCAGACTCAGCCCTTACTGCGTCCCAACCGCGTCCCAGCTGGGCTTGTGGCCTCCTTGCAGGTTCTGTCTCATCTGCTCCCAGCACAAATAAACACCTGTCACAAAGGAATGGGCCTGCTGTCCATGATTGCTGACAGGAGAAATGTGAGCCAGGCTGGCTGGGCTGTCAGTGCTACTACCTCAGTGTACCAGGCTGCGAAAAAGCTGGAGTGTCTGATTGGGGCCTGTGATGTCCCCGTTTGCTCTTCTTCATTGACCTGTCTCCCCTTTTTGTCTCAGAGAGACAGACACACAGGACCTGGCTCCAGCCTGGGGAGCAGGGACATGGTGTGACCCTAGGGTCCTTCTGGGGTGCTGAAGCCCAGATTCCAGATAGGGCTGTGAACGAGGTGTCCAAGCGCAATGCCTCAGAGATGGTAATCAGACTCTCATTTCTAGGCACCACTACGGCCTTGTTCAGAGGCTGCGGAGCAGTTTCCTAGGTCATTTTAGATCCCAGAGTGAAAGGCAGGACCCTGCCTCAGGGCTGCACTTCGATTAAGATCCAGGTACTCCTTTAGTTCTAGTACTCAGGGGGTAGATATCTGTGAGTTCAAGGCCATTCTGATCTACAGAGAAAGTTTCAGATCAGCTGAGGGTATACAGTGAGATCCTGTCTCAAAGTGAAAAAAAAAAAATCCAGGTCCTATGGCTGTTGTGAACCCACAAAGGGGAGCCAGGAGATGCTGGAGGCCCCGCCAGCCAGCCTGGCCCTGGAGACCCAGCCTGGCTCTAAAAGCATTCTCCATTCTTCCTGGCCCTACAGGGACACAAGGCCCCTCCATGAACCCCGCTGAGGATACTGTAGCCTTCCTAGACTTGCCTCGCTTAGCCCATCCTCTCTCTGATCTTCAGTCCATGACTGACGTCTGCTGGCTGCTCCGGGAAGCCAGAGCAGGCCTTGGAGCTGTGCAGCACCATCCTCTCCATTACCCTGACACTGATAGTTGGAGTGTATGGGCATATAGCTGCTGAGACCAGGCCCTCTGGCAGCTCAACTGCTCTCCGGGCACCCCCTTGCAAGAGTAGAGCGGGTAGAGGTGACCGTAACAGATTCTTTGGCTACCAGCAGCTGCCTGCCCAGACCCAATTTTCTGAGCAGCGGTTGGCCTATCCATCCTGAGGCCCTTCTGGGACCTGGCTGACATATGCACAAGAGACTCAAATCCAGAGGCTGATCTTATCCCAACCCTCCTGCCTGCTTTCTCTTTGATCCTGCTCCCCCACCCTACAGAGCTGGGAAAGCATAGCAACCCTAGAAGTGTGGGCAGGGAGATGCGGCCATGTCCAAAATCAACAGAGGTGAACCCAACAGCTACAGGAGAAACCAGCCAGGAGAAGAGCAGGTGGTGGGCTTGGATGGAAACTCAGAGACAGCCTGGCGAGCTGCCTGCATAGCTCCGTTAACGGGCATGGCCTTTACGTGGAGTGCCTGAGCCAGACTCTAACCTCCACACGGGCTCTAGTTTGCCCACATCACAGACTAGGGTACTACACTAAGGTCAACATTCAGAATCCAAAGTATTCTACCCAGAATCTTCTCAGTGGTCTAGGGCAATGGCATTCTTCATTACAGCCCTTTGAGGGGCCTTTCTGGGAAGGGCTGTGAGACCCAGCAGGCCTGAGAAGGTAGAGGTCTAGGGTTCCCTCTCCCCATGCTTCCAACACAGAGAGGCTATGCTCAGGCAGCAGGTGGGAGTCATGTGGCCCTGGTGAGTCTCACGCTAAAGCTGGGGACTCAGGGACTCCCTCCACCCATGCTGTCACTCAGCCAAGTCACTCAGCCAGCTCAGGTCCTACCAGGCCTTGAGGATAAGCTATCTCTGGAGATGTCAGGGAGCTGGCCTCCCACCCAGGGTTCTGACTGCCCGCAGAGAGGCTGGGACTCTTCCTCCGGCCTTTCAAGGCTACGTCCATGAGACCCCCCCCAGGCTCAGAGCCAGGCCTCACACCACCCCCGCAATCCCCCTCCCGCCACCAGGCCCATCTGCTCTTCGTGGGCTCACCGGTGACTCAGGGTGGCCTGGAGAAGGGAGGGGGAGGCTAGAGACCAGGTGGGGAAGGGGCTTTCAGGCCAGTCCACTTCAATCCCTCCATAGCTCAGAGTCCTCCTGCAGCCCAGTTTCTATGACACTAGGTAAGGATGAGAGGAAAGTCTGGGCCAGAGCCAGGCTGTGGAGAGGCAGTGGGTCCAAGGCCCCACCTCAGCCCAACAGAGGCTCTTAATTACAGCAAACAAGTTCCCATGATCTGGTAGGCCCACATTTAACAAACTTCCCAAGATCTCCTGCAAGGTAAGAATACCTCCACTCCTTTTGCACAGATGGGGAAACGGAGGCACATAACGCTGGACATTGGCCTGGGAGACCTTGTCTTTGTTAGACCCAGGAAGGCCTCTGTATCCTGTTCATTCATCTTCTCCTGGCTCCAAGCCACCCAAGGAGACAGCATGTTCAGAAGGAGGATGCTGGGTGATCCTAAGCTCTAACCCTCAGGTGTTCTCTAGTTCATGGAAAGTAGATGCCCTCAAACTGATACGAACTTAGAAGAAGGGGGCTGGAGAGATGGCTCAGTGGTTAAGAGCACTGGCTGTTTTTCCAGACTCAGGTTCAATTCCCAGCAGCTTACAGCCATCTGTAACTCCAGTTCCAGGGAATCTGATACCTTCACACCAATGCACATAAGATAAAGTGAAATCAATTATTTTAAAATAGAACTTAGGAGAAAAGACCTCGGTGACAGGGCTGGCACCTGGTAGCATGTTGAGGCTAAAGCTGGGGGGGGGCTCGGGGACTCCTCCACAGTGCTGGCTGAGTTCTGGAATGCTGGGCGTTTGTGGGCTAGCTTCTGTTTCCTAGACCCTCATAGGACACTAATGAAAATGGACACCATGGTCCTCAAAATTGGATGGTGAGAGCGGGGAGGAGGGACCCCAGTACATCCAAAACCACACTAAGGTTCCTGGAAGGCTTCCTGGAGGTATGGTCAGGCCTTTCCTGAGAGGGTAGTAGTACAGGGGACAGGCGGTGATGCGGGCACACCCTGGGAGATGGAGACCAGGAATTCACAGACAGGAGACAGGGCCTGAAGAGGACTTGAAAGGGCCATAGGTATCCCACTCCTTGTGACTCTGGGAAGACTGGGACAAGGCACTTCAGGGACAAGAAGCTAGGTAGGGGAGGAGGCTTCCTACTGTGGTGGGAGTTGGTAAGGCTGTGGGCATCAGAATCTTGTCCCCTCCAGAGGCAGCCCAGGACCATACCTGGTGCGACCCGGGCACCAGAGCCTGGTGCTCTCCCTTCTCATGCACTTTCAATCCTTGTTCCACTGGGACCAGCACTGTGTCCCAGCTTCCAGCCTGAGCAGTGCGGTGGATGGCTGCAGAGCAAGGCGGGGTCCTGGGGCTGGTCCAGGAAGAGGTCTTCCCGGAAGCAGCACACAGGAGCTCTTGGTCAGAGAGAGGCCCTTCCTGGCTTGGAAGTGGGGCAGCTCCTACCTCACCAGGCAGGGCTGACTTTGTAGGTAGAACTGCCGCCGGCCCGTGTCAACCAGAGTGCCATGGTGTCCTTCCAAGAGGCCTGTGTTATAGTTACTTTGTTATCACTAAAACCACAGTGTCTGGGCAGGAACGAGGTTTATTTTGAGGCATGGCACCAGGAATGACAAAGAGAGAAACAGCAGGAGCAGGGACCTTCAAAGGCCTTGCTCCTGCGTCCCACTTCCACCAGCTCAACCACACCTCCTGAGGGCCTACAGATCCCCAAATAGCGCCTGCCACCAATGGAGGAATAAACCTTTAAAACATGAGCCTTTTGGAGGCATTTCAGATTCAAACCATATGAAGGTCCCACCCTTGGAAGTACTTCAAGATTACTCTGCTTTGGGGGGGCTTTGTTCCATCTACAGGACCGCCCCCACACACGTACACACAGGTTGATGCACCCAGGTCTTCTACCCGAGTTCTTCCTGCCCCCATCCTCAGCCCCTTTGGCGAGAACTCCTAGATCATCTGTCGGGCCAGGATGGGGCCTGGGGACTGTATGGTGCAGATCCTCTCTCTTTAGGCCCAGGGCATGGACAGACCTAAGTGGGTGATATATGGGCCATCCTGTTGAATAATCTCCTAGGTGCCAGTAGATCAAAAGCTAAGATGGTTTTCCTAGTGATACAGTCAGTGTCACAGTTCTAAAAATATGGAACACTTCACGAATTTGCGTGTCATCCTTGCGCAGGGGTCATGCTAATCTTCTCTGTATGTTCCAATTTTAGTATATGTGCTGCCGAAGCGAGCACATATGGGCTATCCTGGGCAAGCACTTGATGGGAGGCTGAGAGGAAAGGTGGACTCTTGGGCTCTCTGGGTGGTTCTGGGGTCCACCCTACTTCCTCACCTGGAGCTCTGCTGGGCCACTTCCTGGAGCCCCAACGTTAGTGGGAGAGCAAGAGCCCCTCCTAGCATAGGCCACTCCGATGTTTTTGTTTTGTCTAGCTGTTGTTTATTTGTTTGTTTTTTTGGTTTTTCGAGGCGGGGTTTCTCTGTAGCTTTGGAGCCTGTCCTGGAACTCAACTCTGTAGACCATGCTGGCCTCGAATTTACAGAGATCCGCCTGCCTCTGCCTCTCAAGTGCTGGGATTAAAGGCGTGGGCCACCATCACCCAGCTGCCCACTCAGATGTGAATGCTAAATAATCCTGTACCTCAGAACCCAAAACTCTGGGCCACAGGGAAGGGGAGGAGGGCAGTGCATGCCAGCCCTTCTCTTCCACGGCCATTGGCTTCCCATCCAGAGACAAGGCCATGGAAGCCAGGAAGAAGCCAGACTGCAACCACCCTGTTCTCGCAGCAGCTTGAAGCCCAACGCTCTACCCACTGCTCCCTCGCCCTAAAGGAAAGGATCACCAGGTGAACTCCCAACAGGCTGACCATGGCGGAGGCTGTACTTGTGGCTGCTTCTTAAATTCGCTGCAGGGTAGATTGAGTTTCTTTACTTGGTGAGGGTTTCTCATGGCCATCTGGGCTGCTGGCCTTTCAGGACCAAAAGTTCAAGGCACAAACGGTGCTTTGTGTTCCCTGCTGGGGTCATGGGACTTGGAGAAGACGGTAGGTAGGGCTTGTGAGGGGCAGGTCTCAGCCCTAGGTGGGAAGTGACTAGATTCCCAGCAGCAGGGCAGCGCCAAGGGAACCTCCAGGGCCATCCGCTGTGGAGGTATGTGGGCTTTCACAGGAGTGGGGCAAGGTCTGGGCCAGTTCTGTCTCTGGGACTAGGGTGGGGAGTGGGGGCATGCAGAGACCTCTCCTGTCGTGACCTGCCCTTTCCCCACTGAGGTACGGGGCTCAGCTGGAACCTCTTACATAACCAGCCCTGTTGCTGATGAGGCTGCAGCTGGGGCAGCCTCCCTCCCTCACACCAGCATCACGAGCCTCCAGTGGGCTGGCCTTGGGCCTTGGGTGGAGGCCAAGCCTGGCTCATAAATAGGGGTCTCCACAGTGCCCTCTGCTCCTTCTGCCCACGGTCTACCTTGCTCTGCCCACATTGCTGGCCTCAGGCCTAGACACCTGCTTCGCTCCAGGCAAATGGCTGCTCTTCACATGCTGTGGATGGGGCTGGTCCTGCTGGGGCTCTTGGGATTCCCACAGACTCCAGCTGAGGGTGAGAGCCATGGCTCGGTGCAGCCCAACTTTCAACAAGACAAGGTGAGGTTCCCCCACCCCACTCCAAGACAGCAGAACCCTTGGGTCAATGAGCACTTTCCAAGCCAGGCTTTGTCCCACAAAAGAACATGATTGTTCCTCCACGCTCTCAGATGCGCTGAGGCCTGAGCCAGCTGAGGGAGAGGGGGGCTGGCCGGTTACCTAGGCTTGAAAAGAAACCCTCCTAAGCCACAGCATTCCACCCAATCTCTCCTCCGAGGACACTGGCACACGTGAGCCACACGGCGTTCATGGTTTCCAAACACAATCCCCCTATAAGCCCAAGACACCTGGAACATGCCCAAGCACAGGTCAATCCATCCGAGTCCCAGAAAGACTGTGCACTGGCTAGCATTGACTGTCCAGTGAGCCCCTGGACGTGCTGGGCACTGCTAGCTATGTATGCTCGTGCACTGGAGCTGGATGGGACCCTGCTGGCACTCCGCCTGGTTGGACCACCTGACTCCTCCAGGAATGTGGCATGCTCCGATACCCCTCCACCCCCTAGGGGGCTGGGATGAGGACATCAACATCCTGGGGAAAGGGGAGGGTCTTTGCTACCCACCTCCTCAATGGGACAATGGGCCAGGCCTGCTGGAGAGGGAGGGGTGTGGATGAGCATAGTCCAGGGAAGGAATGTTACTAGCACCAGTGTAGGGGGAGAACCGGAAGAGGAAGAACCAGAAACCCACAGGGCTTCTGCTCATGAAGGGCACATGGAGCCTTGCCAACCTAGGCACCCACTGCTTGCAGTTCCTGGGGCGCTGGTACAGTGCAGGGCTGGCCTCCAATTCAAGCTGGTTCCGGGAGAAGAAAACGGTACTGTTTATGTGCAAGACAGTGGTAGCTCCCTCCACAGACGGTGGCCTCAACCTCACCTCTACCTTCCTCAGGTGAGAGAGAAGGATGTGGCAAGTTTCTGGGACCCCAAAGCCCTCACGTCATTGTCTGGGGACATCCTGGGGTTTGTTTCCTTCCTTCAACAGTGATCTGCCCACAGGAAGAACCAGTGTGAAACCAAGATCATGGTGCTGCAGCCTTCAGTGGTTCCCGGACAATACAACTATAACAGCCCCCGTGAGTGAGCCACTTCCTGGTCTCTGTCAATTCTGAGGTCCTTGCCGGCAGGCTGGACAACCCCCTATCCGAAAACTGTGGGGATAATGGTCACACCACCAGGGTCAGTCATCCAAGGACAGACCTGGTTGTGAATCTGCCTGAGGCAAACAGGGCAGGTGTAGGTGTTGGGGACACACAGACCTCTCTCTGGGGGACTGTGTCCTCCCTGAAGCCCACCAATGTTCTCCCAGGCCCCTTTCCTGCCCAAATGGAATTTTCCAGTTCTCTGCTGCCCAAGTGGCAGCAAATCCTACCCACGCTTCAACAGTCCCTACCCAAGGACCTCTCTCCAGCCCTCACCTGAGATGTGACTCGCTGCAAAGAACCCTATTTCCTTCTCCTTCTGGCTGTATTGAAACCCAGATTTTCTGAGCCTAAGTGTTTTCTGCCTTGTCCCCAAGGCTTGTAGTTTGGGAACAGTGTTCCTGGGCTGTGCAGGCACGAAGCCAGAAACTGGCAGCTGGCCACCTAGGGAGGGACAAGGAAGGCAGTCAAAGTGACAGTGGGAGGACGTGTCCTGGGAGCCACAGGCCTGAGACCCTTCCTACAATGAAGCCTTCAGAGGTCACCCCTTCCAAGTAGAGGAGGGACAGAGTTGTGGGAGGCATGTATCCCAACCAGAGTCTTCTCTTGGATTCCCAGACTGGGGCAGCATCCACTCCGTCTCTGTGGTGGAAACCAACTACGATGAGTATGCACTGCTCTTCAGCAGGGGCACCAAGGGCCCAGGCCAGGACTTCCGCATGGCCACCCTCTACAGTAGGTATCACACTCCACCAGGCCCCCCCATAGGGAGACCCCTTAGAAGCTTGGCATGAGGCCAGAAAAAGACCAAGACCTGATCCTCGGGGAGCATACCAAAGGGGTGGTTCCCAAGACACAGCTTTGGGGGGCAGAACAGAGGCTTTTCTGTCTCCTGAGGCTGGCCCCTTCTTTATCTATCAGGCCGAACCCAGACTCTAAAGGACAAGGTGAAGGAGAAATTCTCCGCCTTTAGCAAGGCCCTGGGCCTCACAGAGGAGGACATTGTTTTCCTACCCCCACCGGGTGAGTGAGGCCAAGATGCGGGAAGGGAATTATAGTCAGATTAGAGCTAGAGGTCCTCTGATTGCCACAGAGTGAGGGGAGACTGGGGAGAGCGTGGCCTTACCCTACCACCTACTAGCCCAGGGGGACTGCAAGGAAATAAGTGGGTGTCAGTCTGTCCCAACATCATTACCTCTGCCTGCAGCCCCCTTTACTGGGAACCATCTTCCTGGTGGATACCTAGTACCTCTGTCTGCCAGCCCCCCAGATAAAGGTTTAGGGGTGCTACTGGAAAGAGCTGATGGCGAAAGACCATCCCTCGTGTTTTGAAGAACAGACTATGGAGCCGAGATGGGATGGAGTCTGAAGTTTGGGGGCTCAGCAAAAACTAACTCTCCATAACCTTGGGGGAGGCTTCTTTGAGTCAAGGGAGAAACACAAAGCCCTGGTGACGATGGGTCTAATCCTGACCCTGACTGCTTCCCCGGGCTTCTTTCTTGGCAGATAAGTGCATTCAAGAGTAAAAACAGGTGAGAGAAGCCAGTCAGTGGGCGGGCTCCACTTGGTAAGTGCTGCTCTTGTTCATTTACCGACACAACACATAACCACAGAGTGGTGGGGACACAGCTCTCCAAGTTGAACAAGGTCCAGGTGAGACAGAAGAAATGACAGTTCCAATACCAATGGCTGGAGCAGGGTTGATGGCCAAGGGCTCATGGCGAAAGGGGTTAGGGTGTGGGTGCCTAGTTCCAAACAAAATGAGGAGGGGCTTCCCTCTGAAGCTCCATCCTATGGCAGGGGCCTCCAAGGAACCAGAATGGGCAAGATCAGGAAAGGGAATGGCCAGGGACGAAAATGCCAAGTCAGAGGGCTCTTCACTTGTGCCAAAACTGAGGTTTTGGGACCATAGACTCTGGAGGAATCCTCTAGAAGGAGGCCCTTGCCAGAAGTACAGTTTGGGCCCCATGAGGACAAGGATGTTGCCTGTGTCCCTGATGGATTCTGTTCTTCTGTCCAGGTGATCTGGCCCTCAGGACTCCTTTGCTCTGTCCCTCTTGAGACCCCAGCCCTGGCTCCCCAAAGTGCCTCTACACCCCCAGCTTCGTCTTGACTGAGAAATAAAGTCCAAAGCAAATCAGATCTTGGCTCTCATCTGTGTGTCCTCCAGGTCCCCGGGCTGCCCCTAGGCCCCTCCTATAAATATCTCAGTACCATAACCAGCGGGGGGTCTG
The DNA here is from genome assembly GCA_004026605.1 of Ondatra zibethicus. NCBI lineage: Eukaryota > Metazoa > Chordata > Mammalia > Rodentia > Cricetidae > Ondatra > Ondatra zibethicus. The sequence continues at coordinate 19,402 of PVIU01002686.1, read as the reverse complement.
TTCCTGCTGCAGCTCTGATAAGAGATATGTTGGACTCAGCCCCTGCCCTGCTACAGCCTCACCACCTCACCACATACCCCAACCCCTCTGGCCACAGCCCCTTCCAGCTGCTGGCCGCATTCAGGCCTGGGCTGGGGGAGGTCAGTCACTTAATAGCTAATCCCTTAGACGTGTTCACCCCTGCCCTGACAGTAGCCACTCAAACAGGAAAAGACTCCAGGGAACCTCAAATCCCATAAACTTTCAAGGTGTAAGCTTAGAACCTATGGATTGGGCAATAAAGCTGGAGGGACAAAAAGGAGCTATTTATTTGCTAGGGACTAGATGAGCATCCGGGCTTCCCATGGATAGAGCTGGCTGAGGAAAGGCTGCCTGACCCTCTGCCTACTCTGGCCCCCTGGGGTAGGGAGTGTAGAGTCAGGAGCAAGTCAATCAGTGGTCTGTCCCAGTGTCCTAGGACAGGCCAGCCACCTCAGGGCATCTTGGGGACACAAAAGCCACTCAGAGGAAGCCACCCTAGTTCTTCTGCCCCAAGGATCCTCCACAGTGCTGGAGGCTCTGCTGGTTAGCTTGCTCCTTGACCTCCTTGGAGTGTCCCTAGGCTGGGCTAAGTTCACCTGTGGAGGTTAAAATTAATAAAAAAAAAATTGTGGAGACCGAAAAATGCAGGCCCGTTTCCACCTTGTCTGACGGTCGAAGAGTTTCGAGATTTGACAAGCATAGTTGCACATCTCAGCTCAGGAGGTGATTGTTTGGTTCTTTTGAAGTTAAGATAGCTCAATGCCATCCTGACAGGTGGTCAGGATGTGCAGATGTGATGGTCAGGATGTGCAGATGTGATGGTCAGGATGTGCAGATGTGATTGATGGTCAGGATGTGCAGATGTGATGGTCAGGATGTGCAGATGTAATGGTCAGGATGTGCAGATGTGATGGTCAGGATGTGCAGATGTGATGGTCGGGATGTGCAGATGTGATGGTGGGGAAGTGCAGATGTAATGGTCAGGATGTGCAGATGTGATGGTCAGGATGTGCAGATGTGATGGTCAGGATGTGCAGATGTGCTTCTGCTCTTTCTTTGTAACTATGAGGTCACCCAGGGAAGGGCGGTCTTCAGCGTACATGACCTAGAGTACATAACTTGGGGCACCTCGCTACCTAGACAACAACCCTACCCATCTTCGTCCCTGCCCATCTACGCTCAAGACCTTCCTTGTCTACCCTCAGTCTGCACCACACAGATGTTTTCTGAAGGTGCACAAAAGACACATCAGCTGGCAGCCCAAGTAGGCCTGCACCCACGTCAGGTGAACGCTGCCTCCAACCCAGCTCAGCGCTGCAGGAGCCAGGACACTGAAGACCCAGACTGGTCGCATAAGCCAGAGTTACCTGACAGACGACAAACAAGGACAGACGTGCCAGAGACCACCCTTTGGCTGTTTAGGCCAGGTGAGGGGGAGACACACAGGAGACTATTAGTAGCTGAGGTGGAGAAGGGGCAAAGGTGTGCAGGAGACCTTCTCAACAGATCAGTGTGTCGGTGCACTGACATAGGTGAGTACCCCCGGAGATCCCTCCCCAAACCCCACACCAGCCTAGAACTTCATTGGGGGTGGTCTTTGGTATGAAGAAGGCAGAAAGCCTGGTCACCGTGGCTACAGGCAGTTCCCCTAGCCCACTACACCCTCACCGTCAGTCATGCTTGGGGAGTGGCTACACCCGCTACTTCTTCTGCAGTCAGAGATCCAGACACCCGGGAGGCTAGTTGCTGTGCTGCCTATGAGCTGGGTCTTTCCCCAAAGAGCTCCTGGTCTCTCTCTATAGTTCCCCAAGCACAATAAACGTCTGAGGAAGCTGGCGGAAGCGGCATTTCACAGGGGAAGGCAGAGAGTGGGTGATGAGAGGCAAGGATTTATTTGAAGCTCCCAACCACATGAGCTGGGTACCTCAGGGCAGTACCTGCCAGGGTTGGGTGCAGGGAAAGGGTGGAACCCTGGTTCTGCAGGAGGAAGACCCAAGAAGGCCTGAGGGACCTCCTGTAGTCTCCAGCACGCAACCTAAGGGCAGTACTGTTGGCTTAGCTGCCCAGAAGCTCCTGGCCTGGGACTGCAATTACATGTGGCAATCCATACCCACCCTGCCCCATGTGAGCCCTGGGAGCCACTGCAGACAGATTCAACCTTCAAGTATCTCAAATACAAGCCTGTTGAGATGTCTCAGATGGTAACAGTATTTGCTGACTTGTCTCACGACCTGACTTTGATTCCTGGGACCCAAGGATGGAAGAAGAGAATCAACTCCCTCAAGTTGCCTCTGCCCTCCACACGCACACCATGGCACATATGCACCCACACACGATAAAACAGATAAACATGTAAAACAATAATAATAAGGGCAATGATTGAGGAAGGCACCCAGCACTGACCTCTGGTCTCTGCTTACATGTGTACACATGTGCATTTACACATACATGTGTACACTTGAATACATACAATACACACAAAAAGGTAAGAGTTCTACTGCTGTGCTTATACAGGACAATGTAGTCCTGTTTATTTAATCTTTCATGCGTGTGCTGGGGCCCTGTTGTCTATCTGAGCTGAGCAGGTGCCTGAGGTCCTCTGGCTTCGGCCTTTCTCACTAGGCTTACTAGTGTGTGCCACTGTGCCCTGCAGTGCTGTTGTTCTGAAAAGACAAAATTGTCCTGGAAAATTTGAGGGCTGTCTGTAATGTACATGTTCTTCAAAATTTAATAAAATTAAAATTTTAAAAATGATGATTGTAAATTTGTCAAAATGTTGATAATTCTCCCATCTGGGGATCATTATGCTATTACTTCTGCTTTTTAGTTGGTTTGAAATTTTTTAGTCCAAAAAAAAAAAAAAAATTCCTGTCTTTCCAGACTATTTTCTTATTGGGGCTAGGGCTGGCTGGGATTAGAGGTCACAGAGAAAATAAGCCCACCCACCCACCCACACCCACACACATACACACACACGCACACGTGCACACACACATGCATACACAACTCTCTCACACATGCATGCACACATGCACATGTGCACACACACACTCTCTAACACACGTGCACACACACGCATATAAACACACACCCATACCCATACACACACACCTTCGTGTGTGCACTCCAGTGGTCAGTCAGCCCCTTTAATGTCCTAGTACCTTCTGATCTCGAGGTCTTGGCCAGTGGTGAGCCCTGTCACTAATATGAAGGCTTGGGGTCTGGACAGTGGGGAAGGGCCTACTAAGTTGGAAGCCCTGCTCCCATCTGCTTCCATGGCCACAGCGCCTGCAAGGCTTGGGCGAGGTACAGTCAGCCCACCAAAACCCTGAGTTCCCAACCCCAAAGGTATTTACTGAGAAATGCCGCCTGAGCTGGGGCTGTCACCTGATTAATGTTCTACCTGTGGTCATTCGGCCTCGCCATAGGCCAAGAGGAGAGACAGAAGGTCTCATAGGCCATGTAGCAACAGAGACAAGTCAGGTCTTCCTGCAACCAGTTCAGCTTCACCTCCATGAACTCCCAAAAAGGTCTACAGTGGGGAAAAGCAAGGTGCCCTCTGTAGCCTCAAGGACACCATACCCTTCCTCTGGAGTTAGGAGCCCTGGTTCCTGGGAGTCCAGTAGCAAGCATTCCCTGCTGTCGGCAGTTAGTTCACTTATCGTATACTGCACCACCCTAGTATGGCCACAAGGGGCAACCCTCAGCCAGTTCTTCAACCAGAAACAAAGACATAACAATATTACAAGTTATGTCAAATCTTGCCCTTAATGCTTAAAATCCCTGGATGGCAATGGGTCCCACCCTAACCAGTTGGGATGCCAATGGGTCCCACCTTACCCAGAATGGTCTTGACAAGTTGGATCTTGGTATGCTGCTGCTGGAATTGGTCTCAAATTCCTTGGTTCAATGGGATAGAGGTAGTTTCAATACTTAAGAGTTGTTGTTGCTCTTCCAAAGGACCGGGGTTCAATTCCCAGAACCCATATGGTAACTCACAACTGCCTGTAATTTCAACTTCAGGGAATCCGACATCCTCTTTTGGATGTCACTTGTACCTGCATTCACATGTACACAGGCACACACATATACATATAATTTAAAAATTAAAGTACATAAACTATTTCTTGGTTCAAACAGTGACCCTGCCTCCACCCCCAGCGTGGTCAGGGCCACTGCCATGCACTGTTGTGCCTAGCTCACTGCCTAAGCACTGAAGACACAAAATTGGTAAACAAACAAACAAACAAACGAAACCCACAACCACCACAACAAAACCCCAGAGGCTTCAGAGGAGACTGAGGATCAAATCACTGCAGAATTTAGCAGTTTAGGACAATAAGCTGTCTTATCTGTGGGTCTGATGCAGGCCCTCTAGTGGAAGGGAATGCAGTGTGCTCTCTCCCAGACCGGTGGCCTGGACAGGGCTCTGCCTTCTAGCTCCCTCCCTAGCACTGGCTGGCCTCATCCTTTGCTAGTCAAAGGGGTCCCCAGATGCCTTGTGTTGTGGTGAGCAATACAATAGGTTTGGGAGAAATGACAGCCAACACTTCTGCCATATTCCTGTGAGCAGAAGCAAGACTTTAGGTGCAGCTTCTGGGAGGGGTCATTTGAGGGAGGAAATGCAAGCAGACATCAGGACTGTTCTAGAGAATCCTAAAACCACGGGGACAAGCAGGGAAGATAAGTAATGACATGGGAGAGATGGAGAGAGACTTGGGCAGAGCTGAAATGTTCTACGAAGAGCCTCAAGAGGACTCTTTCAAAAGATGCTAGTTCAGCAAAGAGCTAAGGGTAGTTAGTATACAGTTCTGGAGACAGGAAACAGTCCACACAAAGGCTCTGAGACAGGAGTCTCGGCAGGCTGAGCAGAACTAGAAAAAAGTGGGAACTGGAGTGTGTTTGGCTGACTGCACCCTTCAAATATGTTAGCACAGTTCACAAAGTCACTAACGGCCCTCATGGGGCCCTCATACGGTCATGACAGCCCTCTTCAGCCCTCTTACACAGCCTCGGGAAGGCTTCTGTTCCCATTCCGCCATTCAGGCCTCCTCCTGAGCACACCCTTTGCTGGGCTCCATCCCCTGCCCATAGCAGCTCAAATAACATCAGCTCATATTCTGCAGCCCCTGTTGTGGATTCTGACTAGCACTTTGCGGCAACCTGAGTGTTGCCCTGTTGATTATTCATCTCTTCCAACAGATCTCACATCCAGAGACTATGTGTTGATCAAAGCATCCTCAAGGCTAAGGCAGTAGGTAGCACGGAATGGGGGATGGGGTGGTGAGTTCAGATAATGGGAGGGTATCGCATGGAGTAGGGAGGCTTCACTGTTTGCACTGTCTACCAAATGTACTGCACTCACTCTTGCATTTTGGTTTGTTACAATTCAGCATGAAAAGAGGTGTGTTTGTATCTAAAGTGACATGAAGGGACAAGTGGCTAACAAACTGGAGGCCTCCGGGATCAGTCCACGGGGAATGTTTAGGAAGAAGACCAGCATTGAAGAATGGCAGATGTGAGCAGGGTCGCAAGGAGGCACCCAGAGGAGCCAAGGGGCACAAGAAGTAAGGCCCTGCCGGGCGGTGGTGGTCCACGCCTTTAATACTGGCACTCTGGAGGCAGAGGCAGGCGGATCTCTGTGAGTTCAAGGCCAGCCTGGTCTACAGAGCGAGTTCCAGGACAGGCTCCAAAGCTACACAGAAAAACTCTGTCTCGAAAAACAACCAAACCAAACCAAACTAAAACAACAAAAAAGTGAGGCCCTAATAGATTTTCGCTAGGGTGCAACGTTGCCAAAGGGCGGAACCCGGTATAGCACTAGGAGCCTACTAGGGTTCTAAGTACTGCCCTCTAGTACGGCCCCGCCCTAAGCCCCGCCCTCCAGGTGCCTCCAGCCCCGCCCCACGCTCTAAGCCCCGCCCTTTAGTTCGGACCTGTGCGCCAGGCCTGATCTCCAGCAACACTGGCCGCTCTAGGTACCGCCCCGCCCAGCCGCCTCGTCCTTCCGTCTCCCCCGACACCAGAAGTTCCGCCCCGAGCGGACTCGGGACTTGCGAATCACCGAGTCCGTACTTCTGCGCAGGCGCCCTCAATCCACAGCAACGAAACCGTTTTGCGGCCATGGCCCCTCCGCTGCTGTCGCCGCCGCTGTGCGTTCTGCCGCCAGGCTCGGGCCCTCCCCGCTTCGTGTGCTACTGTGAGTCGGAGGACAGCGGAGACGGGGACGGCGGCGGCTTCAACCTCTAGTGAGTGGGGTCTAGGGATGTGGGGTGCGGGAGCGCAGCGGGCGCCGAGCCTGACAGCCCCTCCCGCCCAGTGTGACGGACGCCGCGGAGCTCTGGAGCACCTGCTTCTCGCCTGACAGCCTGGCGACGCTCGTGTGTACCCGCGCTGGGGATGGGAGACATCTGGGAGCCTAGCACCCCTTACGCCCCTCCCCTTTGCCTGTGGTCCTAATAGCATTCCAGGGTTGGGCAGTTTGGAGCGTCTTGTGGGTCCAGGGTCCCGGGCTGTTAGTGACAATTCCGTGTTCCCAGTAGAAAACCCGATTTGGCCTAAGTGGGACTGAGGACATCCCTTCCCGGTTCAGGTGAGTCCCAGTTAGAGAGGCCATGTGGGTGAGGAACTTGGGGTAGGGTTAACACACATCCTGTCCATAACACGCATTGTCTCTCTACTTAGGGCAGCTTGCCAGCAACAAGCAGTGACCGTAAGCCTGCAAGAGGATAGGGCCTCGATGACCCTTTCAGGGGACACCTCTGCACTAGCCTTTGACCTCTCCAAGGTGCCCAGCCCAGAGGCAGCCCCTAAGCTTCAGGCTTTGACTCTTAGCCTGGCAGAGCGTGTGTACAGCCTAGAGAAGCGGCTGGCAGGTAGGATATACGTGGGCACCTGAACCCTCACTCGGGGACCTGCTTTCGCACACCCTCGTGGCATCGAGTGGGGTACCCATGGCTTTCTCCCGACTGCAGAAGAGACTAGTCCCAGGAAGAACACCCATCCAGTGGGCCCTCAGTTCTTCTTACCAGGTAAGAGGTCGGCCTGACACGTAGTTTGACTGGGCTTTCTCTGGAACTGCCTCGCCTGATGCCCCATGTTCTAGAGAGAATCTTTCAGAGTGGACAGAGTTCTGCTCAGGGTTCTTTTGGGTTCAGGATTTCCCTGATCTGATTTTCCGGCAGAACCTGATCACCAGAGAGGCAGCTCTGGACTTGGGGTCAGGAGACGGTGTCCAGGGGAGTCTCTCATCAACCCTGGCTTCAAAAGGTACCTGCCCTCATGTCTTTCCTACCCTGGTCCCCTCCCTTTCCTCTGTGCATTACATACATTGTCTTCTAGTAAGAAGCCAGCTGGCGGTGTAGACTTCGATGAGACCTGAAGATAAACCAGAACCTGTGGCCTTGCCAGAATCCTGTCTACAACAAAAGGGGTAGATCCAAGACCCCCACCAACCAGAGAAAGCCACTGCTTAACTTCCACTGACTGGTCTTACTGTTGGGCAGGAGCACCTCTCATCCCTTCCTGGTTAAATAAACTGCTCTCTTGGGTAGAAATAATAGGCCAGACTCGACTGGTGAGGAACCACTTTGGGGAGGAAGCCAGCGAAGGGCCTTTTGATGTGGAGCCCCAGGGTGCAAACAGATGCATCAGGCTGTGTGCACCCAGGAAGCTCTCCTGGCTGGGTCTAGGGTAGAGCTTTCTTAGACTGACTATGTTGTTTCTGTATGGCCAGCCCAGAAGCTGAAAAGGTCCCTGCCTGGTAGGGCTAGGACTCCATAAGGCTTGGAATGCTGCCCCACACTTCTAAGCTCCACCCACGCAGGGCAGGTCACACCTGTCCCGTACAAAGATGCACAGAGGGCTTGTCTTGGAGAAGACGCATGTTTGGAAGGTGACCACAGAGCATCAGATGGTGGAAGCCTCATAGGGGGAGATGGGGCTGACCCGCAGTCTGTAGGTGGGGTTAGGGAATGTAGGCCCCACCCACCTGGCCGGGATCCCGGAGGTTGAGCTCAATGGAGCTCTTCTCCCCACCCTTCTTGGCCATCCAGGGCACCCCGCCCAGCTCTGGCCTGACTGGTTTGGGAGACTAATCCAGTCTCCTAGATCTCTGCCTCTGTGCCAGGCACCTGTAGGGGGCCCCAGGCCTTTGAGCCAGCACCACGGAGGAGGATGAGCTGCACCTTGCCTACCGGACTCTCCTGCCCCCATCATTTTAGGCTGTCATCTTGAACTATGCTTCTCACCGTGGGGTTGGGCTGGCGTAATTGTGGGCCTCTGGCCATTTGGATGTTCAGGACACGCTTACTTGGGGCAGAGATGCCTTTATAGGCCGCAGAGGAGTGTATGGAGTTGGGGGGCTAACGGGGGTGTACAGCGGGCCGGTAAGCTGCCAGGATCTCTGCACTGTGGGGACACGTGTACTTGAACTCCTTCTCCTGTAGCGCACTGTCCAGGTAGCGGCGGACAGCACACAGGTCCTCGGGAATGGGCATCTGGCGGAAGTGTGCACACACGGTCTGTAGGTATGACAGAGTGTGATGAGGGCCTCACTCGACGGCCCTTCTCCCCACACCTACCAGCTGGTGCCCCACTCACATCCACAATGTGCAGCTTGGGCAGCAGGCTGCAGTCAGCCAGTGTGAACTGGTCACCATCTAGGAATCGGCGCCGGGACTCACGAAGCTGTGGCTCCTGTGCCAGTTCATGGTCTAGTGGGGTGCGCAGATAGCCGTCCAGCCTGGTCAAAGCCCGGAGCAGCTGCTGACACAGGGCTTGGGAACAATGGCACAGTAAGGACTTAAGCTTGGCCTTGGGTGACCATCCTGCCTGTCAGGGCTGGGCTGGGTCTCACCATTGTCCTGTGTAGGCACTGGGTTCTTGATGAAGGCAGAAAACTTGTGAAAGATATCATTTCCTGCTGTGTTGGACTCCCGGTACCTAGGTGCCAGGCTAGGGAAGCTGTAGGTGGCAGTGGTTTGAGAACTCCAGTCAGATCCTCACACCACGCCTCAGCACACCCTTCCTAAGCATCCTCCCAAGCATCCCCCAGGGAGTCCCATTCTTGCTTTTCTGCCCCGTCAGGTGCTCACTCAGGTGGCCTCAGTGTCGCTTCCAGAAACTCCTCAATCTGCAGCGTGTCCGTCTTGACATCCCCATCATAGAGCAAGATGGGCAGCTGCGAGCCTGGCGCGAAGTCCTTCAGCACATCCAGTGCCCTGTGGACACCAGGCAGAAGGGAGGTGGCTGGCCTGAGGTGGGCAGAAGCCGGGGAGGGGTCCAGGGCTGTGTCTCACCTTCGTGTGTCCACTGTGGTGAGTGTGAAGGGCACACCCTTGAGGAGTAGGACCATGAAGAGCCGCTGACAGGAAGGGCAGTGTCCTACACTCTCGCCGTCTTCACTGGCCTGGGTGGGTGGAGCAGGGGTGTTGGGCTGGGAGCAGACCCAGGAATCCTGACACCTGGCTGGGTGGGAACCTGCCTCCCACTGCCATTGGCTCTGGAGGCACGCTAGGACTCTGGCCTGGTTGGGCATGGCATCTACAAGAGTGTAGTGAGGGCCCTTGACCGGATCCCTGGGATGGGGAAAGCAGGGGAAGCCGGGAACTTGGAGGCAGGTAGGGACAGGGCCTGAACTTAGGGTCCTGCCACAACCTTTTCTTCCAGCACCAGAGAGTTCTAGTCACAGAGACTGGCTACAGGGTGGGGTAGGCCAGAGAGTCTTCTAGGTGATTAACCCACACAACTGGTATTGAGGCTAACAGCTCAGGGAAGTGGCCAAAGAGGAGGCCAGGACCTGCCTGCACTCAGATCTGCGCTGGCCTTAGAGCTAATGGAGCTATCTGGCAAGCCCCCTCCTGGCACATGAACTTGAATCTCTAGATAAATGTCTGGTGCAGCTGCCAGATTGACAGGTCCCCACCATGGGGCTTTCTCCCAGGGCTGGGCCAGGTCCAGGAGCCAAGGTTTAGAGACCCAGGCTATCTGATCCCCCTCCCATATGGAAACTCCTCCCCCAGGCTGCCTGACTCTCTTCAGCCCTGTGTGGGGCAGCTTCAGTCCAACACGGCAAGGGGGGCACCCCTAGGAAGACCCATTCCTTAGCCTACACAAGAACACAGAACACCCCATCCAGCCCAGCCTGCCCAGAACCTTCACAAACAGCTGGAGCTTGGTGGTTTCGGCCATGGTAGGAGTTGAGGCATCCGGCAGCAGCACAGGGCACAGGGTGTGCCTTGGGAGCTCTTTAAGTCTCCCTGGATGCTCCACCCTCCCCAGTCAGTGGGCCCGCCCCACAGAGCCACCTAGGCAACAGATAGGTTGCCAGGGCAGAGCCAGCTGTCTGTACAAGAAGAGGGTGTTCCTACTTAACAGTGACCACAGGGAGCCTGAGTCTCAGGACCGGCAGTGAGTATAGGAAGCTGACTCACAGCAAAAGACTGAAGCCTCCGTGATTGGGTGATTGTGATGGGGCCAGCGAGGTGAGTACAGACGGGAGAGGAGAGTCGGGGGCATTGGGTACTACTAGCCTGAAAAGGACAGCTCTGAACTGGAGCTGCCTTACACTGACCTCAGTCCCCTGCAGTACATCTCCATTGTCCAGTCCTTATCCCAGAAAGCCAGGGAGTAGGGAGGAGTGGGAAATGCCTCAGTTTCCCCATCTGTGTGATAAGCCACTCAGGAAGAGATGCCCCCTCCCTCTGACAAAGCCCTCAGGGCAGGCCCACATTCTTGACATGTTCATGGCTGGCCAGCTGATAAACCTGGTTTTGGTGTTTAACCCAGCTGAGCAGAGGACTCCATGCCACCATCCTGTCCACACAGGCTCAGAGTAGGTTTCTTGCTCTTAACCTTCAGATGGCACCAGCAAGGGTTAGCGACCTGCTGGCGGAGGAGCTGGGGATGTGGTCCTCGACAGGAAGGAAAAGGCCAGGGTGATCTGACCCTACCAGGCACACACCTGCCGCTCCCTCAGGCTTTCCGAACTCACTGGGGTCCACAGCGCGAGTTGCCTTGCATTCCTTGTGTCTCTGCCTGCATTTGCTAGCAGGCTGCCAGCCCTCCAGGAGACTTGGCCTTCAGAACTTGTGCTGAGAGGACTCTGCCCACGGCTAAAACCAGGACCTGGTGATTGCTTTCCCCTCTCTGGTAGGTTGGTGCCATCCAGGCTGGATAGTGTAGCCAAGGTGGCTCCATACCTGCCCACTCACCTGCTCTCATGCCTGCCTCTGGCCAGTGCCTTGGTTGTCCCAGGCTTCCCCCTTCCTTAGCCCTGTCTGGTCACTTCCCAGACCTCAGTGGAGCTCCCAGACAGGTAGAATGCAGCTCTGACATCCGTGGGGCTTGAATCTGTGCCAATTTCTCCCCCAACTCTCGCCTTAACTCCTAGAGCTATATTTTGGCTTCTCACTGACATGTCCGGCTTTTTGCTTTGTGGTTTTCTCTCCTTTGCAGACAGATCAGCACTGTAGCCCCTGAAGCCTTTCCCAAATACCAGTGGTCACCGGACATGCCGAGTTTATCTATTTTTGCAAAGCTGTCCTTTATAAATGCACAAGAAAAGGTGAAGTGGACAGACAACATGGGCAGTGACGTGGAGAAAAAGAAGCAAACACATCTCAAGAAACAAGGCAGAGCAATGCAGGCTCTACTGTGACGAGCAGAGCTGTGACGAGCAGAGCTGTGGACATGTCCTGTGTCAGCCGTGGGTGGGAGGAGTCATCAGGGTTCTGCTCGCCACGAGGGTCGTCGCTACACCACTCAACTGTGTCCCTCACAGGGAATGAGATAGGAGATGGCCCACATGTGCATGCCCACAGAGCCTGGTATTACAGGTTTGTCGTGTTCACCCAAAGCTTCATGTGTTGGAATCTTAATCCCCAGGACCCCTAACTTTATTGGGGGATAGTGTCCTTAATGAGACAATCAAATTGAAAATGAGACCATTCAGTAGGCTCTAATTCAATGTGACAGCAAAAAGGATTCTGGTAAGAAAGGCAGAGACATGGCAGGCGGTGGTGGTGCACACCTTTAATCTCAGCACTCGGGAGGCAGAGGCAGGTGGATCTCTGCGAGTTCGAGACCAGCCTGGTCTACAAGAACTAGTTCCAGGACAGGCTTCAAAGCCACAGAGAAACCTGTCTTGAAAAACCAATCAACCAACCAACCAACCAACCAAACAACAACAACAAAAAGTAATGGCCACCAAGAGATGAATTAGTGGTCAAAAGCACTTGCATTCAAACACAAGCCTAACCACCCTCCTTTGATCCTAGAGCTGCTGGTTGAAGGAGAACCAACTCCGAAATCATGGCACGTGCAGGCCTAAACACACACCCATTCATATTCTCTCCTCTCCCTCTCCCTCCCTCTCCCTCCCTCCCTCCCTCCCTCCCTCCCTCTCTCTCTCTCTCTCTCTCTCTCTCTCTCTCTCTCTCTCTCACACGCACACACACACACACACATAATAAGGAAAAATTGTAAGTGCATAGGTCCACGGTGACACAATTTTTAAAGCAGAGGGGACTGAGAATGCCAACTAACACACAGAAAATGAAAAGGTCATCAGCCCTGGGCAACAGGCTATTACCTCATTGTCTCACTGCTGAAAGAGAAAGGTCCCTTGGCCAGGTGGTGGTGGAACACACCTTTAATCCCAGCACTTGGGAAGCAGAGGCAGGTGGATCTCTATGAGTTCAAGGCCAGCCTGGTCTACAAAGAGAGTTCTGGGACAGCCAGGGCTATACAGAGAAACCCTGTCTCGGAAAAAAAAATGATAGAACTTTTGGGGCTGGAGAGATGGCTCACTGGTTAAGAGCACTGAGGACCCAGGGTTCAATTCCCAGGACCCACATGGCAGCTCACAACTGTCTATAATTACAGTTCCAGGGGGCCCAATACCCATGGCAAAACACCTATACATATGAAAATAAAAATTAAAACAGACAGACAGACAGAGACGGAGAGAGAGAGAGAAAGAGAGAGAGAGAGAGAGAGAGAGAGAGAGAGAGAGAGAGAGAGAGAGAGAGAGGTCTCTGCCCCAGTGGGAAGCTGACTGAAACTATGCTCCAGAATAGGCTGTCACCATCAGGACTCCTGGCTGTGGGCGTGTCACAGCCCACACTATTCCTCCCAAAGACGTCCAGCTGCATCTGACCCAGGAAATGATCAGATCCACCCAGATCTCAGCACTGACCAAACCTGTCCTGGCTGAGGGGCAGGAAGGAAGAAAAAGGTGAGAGACTCTGTCAGAGATGCCTGTAGCATAAGAAACTACAGTTCTAACTGATCGGTGGTGGCGCACCTTTAATCCCAGGAGGATCTCTGTGAGCTCAAGACCAGCCTGGTCTACAGAGCAAGTTCCAGGACAGGCTCCAAAGCTACAGAGAAACCCTGTCTCAAAAACCAAGAAAAACCAAGGAAAAGGAAAGAAAAAGACTACTCTAACTGGTCCTAGAGGCAGGAGATTTTCTTCTTTCTTTCTTTCCTATTTTTGATTTTAGACAGGGTCTTCTGCAGCCCACACCCTCCTTGAACCCCCATCCTCCTCCAAGTGCTGGGGCTACAGGTATTACCACAGAACCTAAAGTGCTGGTTAGTTTGGTGTTATGACAAAAGCCAGGGTCATCTAGGAAGATGGAGCCTCAATTCAGAAAACACCTCCATTAGCCTGGCCTGTGGGCAAATTTGTGGGACATTTTCTTGATTCCTGGTTGATATAAAAGGGGGTGCCCAGCCCAATGTGAGTGGTGCTATCCTTGGGCAGGTGGTCCCAGATCGTATAAAAAAGCAGGCTGAGCAAACCATGGAAAGCAAGCCAGGAAGCCATGTTCCTCGATGGTCTCCGCTTCAGTTCCTGCCTGCAGGTTTCTGCCTTGGCTTCCCAAAATGACAGTTAGATGAAATAAACCTTTTCGTCCCTAAGTTCTTTTTGGTCGTGGTATTTACCACAAACAGCTACGGGAAGCAAACTAGGCCACCTCGCTTCACTCTCCTGTTTGACACTGCGACCTACAAAGCTCATTTATTCACCAAGGTACTTCAGTAATACCAGATTGATGGCAGAAAGCGAGTCCTTCAGTATCCTGACTGCAGACCAGGCCTCCTCCAGTGACCATGGAGTTGGCGGGCGCTGGGTCACTGTTCGGCTGGACTGTTGCAGGCCCTGGCTGGTTGATGGGTGATTTGGGACAAAGTAAGGGTCAGGGCAATAGTGATGGCCCTGTAGCGCTGCAGGCTGTACACATGGCTGCCTTGACTGGCCTCCAGCCTGTGGCCACGGCTGCTCTTACAGAAGAAGCTTCTGGTCACTGGCCACTCAGATACTTCTGTTCCTTCTAGGCCTGCTCAGCTCTTCAGCCTACTGAGCTTGAGGTGGGGAAGGTGGTAGCCTCACAGCTCCTGTGTCCTGGAACATTTTTTAATAGCTACATAGGGAATGCCTCAGACTGGGGTGTCAGCACTCGGGGGAGAGGGGCAGCTGCTAGTTTCTCGACTGCTACTTACTTTCTGATGGGTTAGCACAAGAACGGTGTTTACAGATTGTGCCAACAACCACAGGTTAGGCATGGTAGCACACGCCTTTAATCCCAGCACTCAGGAGGCAGAGGTAGGCAGGTGGATCTCTGTGAGTTCGAGGCCAGCCGGGCCTACAGATCAAGTCCTAGGAAAGCCAAGCTACACAGGGAAACCCTGTCTTGAAAATAACAAACAAACAAACAAAAAGTGTTCCAAATCACGAGCTTGTGCAGAGGGTACAGGGTGCACACTGTTCTTTTCTAGCAACTGTTTTGGAAGTTTCAAAAATAAGATGGTAGGGTACACCTTAAAGTTGTCACAAATTCAGAAGCTTAAAGCAGTTTATCCAAATTCATGCCGTCTTCAGAACAGGAATTAGTGCACTTCATTGGTGCGCGCAAGAGGAAAACCTCAGGAGCCATCCTCAGGCGCCTGCCACATTTGCTGTTGTGTTGACGGTATTGCAGATTGAACCTAGAACCTCAAGCATCCTAGGCAGGGCACTACACTGAACTATGTCCCCTACCCCCTTTTTCCTTGTTTATTTTGAGATAGGGTCTCACTGTATAGCTCTGGCTGGCCTGAACTTGTTATGTAGACCAGGCTGGCCTCGAATTCATATAGATCTCCCTGCCTCTGACTCCTGAGTGCTGGAATTAAATGTATGCATCACCATGCCCAGTTTGCTTTTTGAAGCAGGGTCTTTGTAAGTTGTCCAGGATAGCCTTGACTCATGGTGTAGACCAGGTAGAACTGAACTTGCAATTCTGCCTTAGCACCCCGAGATGGGATTACAGACCTATGCCAAAAGCCCAGGATTTTAGGTCCTTAAATTTTTATTATATCTATCTATCTATCTATCTATCTATCTATCTATCTATCTATCTATCTATCTATCTATCTACCTATCTATCTATCTAGTTTTTCAAGACAGGGTTTCTCTGTGTATGGCTGTCCTGGAACTCACTCTGTAGGCCAGGTTGGCCTAAAACTCAAGAGATCTGCCTGTCTCTGCCTCCTCAGTGCTGGAATCAAAGGCATGTGCCACCACCGCCCAGTTTAAAATTCATTTTTAATTGTGTGTAGTGTGTGTGTGTGTGTGTGTGTGATGTACGTGTGCCTGAGGAGGCCAGAAGAGAACACAGGATCCTCTAGAGCTGGAGCTATGGGTGGTTGTGGCCCACTTGACATGAGGGATGGAAACTAAACGCAGATCTTATGGAAGGGAGATCAGGAAGTGCTAACTGCTGAGTCATCTCTCCAAAGTCCTGGAATCAATTTTTATTTATGTATATGTACATATGTCTGTGTGTATATACCACATGTGTGTGGGTATGTGGAAGTCAGGAGGTGTCAGATCCCTGGAACTGTAATGACAGTTATGAACAACCCACATGGGTGCTGGAAACTGAATTCTGCTTCCCTGAAAGACTATCAAGCACTCGCTCTTACCCAGAGCCCCACTTCCGGTCCTTAACCTGCTTACCCTTCCTCTCCTGCCTGGCCTCTGAGGCCAGGGAAACCTCTACCCACTAGATACCAGCTCTGGGCCCAGTCTCTGGGCACTGCAGTTTTTGTAGCCCATGAGACACAGCACTTTGTCCCCCTGGCCACTCCCACCCTCCCTCCTTCACTCTTTTCCACCCCCTGACACAGTGCCAGTCAGCCTTCTATCCCTAATCCATGGGGCACTTGAAAAGTCTGAGGTGGACAGAAGTGTGAATCTGAGAACCCTTCACCCTGGTGCCCTGACTCCTGCCTGGCATACACAGAGCCTCGTCACCAGTTAACCTCAGAGTTCCCGTGCCCCGTTTCTCCTGGGTTCTCTTCCCCCGGATCTTGTTTTCCTAAGTTCTCTGTCTTAGGGCCTTTCTGTAAATTGACCCACTTCACCACCTGGCAGGACCAATGTGAGGTATGGACCACCTTACCAGACACCCACTAGCACAGGCCCACCACCTTGGAGAAATTCTTATGCACCCAGACTCCTGGAAACCCCCTCCACTTTTCAGAAGTGGAGATAGCCCAGAACAAACAGGCTCACTGTGGGCACTAGGCCGTGCGGGGGAAGCTAAGACGGTATGGGGCAGTGCCAGCGCAGGTGAACGGCCCTGCCTTCCATAAGCCCACTGAGGACCCACCCACCCACCCAACAGGGGGCTAGGCTGTGTGGAGAGCTGGGGAATAAAGATGGATCTCCCTGTTTGTAGCAGCCCCTCCTTTTATACCTAGTACAGTCAGACTAGGTGGCTATACCCTGGCCCCATGGGCCTGCCTTCCCCCCAACTCCCACATGCACAGGCGGCCACATGCACAGGCTTTTTTTGCTTATTTATTGAAAACAAACATCTGTGCGCTATATACAAGGTCCCACTCCCAGGTGGGTGGCGGGAAGGGCCAAGCTGGATGAGAGAGCAAAGGCAGCTTGAGGGGACAGGGAGGGAGCAGTGGCCCCTCACCTGGCCAGCAAGCCCAGCTTCTCCATTCCTGCTCTTCCACCAGGCCTGAGACAACCACACGCATGGCTTCCCGAGGGTAGCCTACCTTCTTCACAACAGCAGAGCGACGGAGGCTCTTAAAGCAAGTAAGTAGGCAAGCTGCCCAGCCCCCTCCTGCAGTCAGGGATGCCCATGAAAAGACATCTGTGCAAGATGCTGGCCTGGGTAGACTCGGGGCTGCTGCAGAGAAGGGTCACAGGATGCCTGGGGCAGCCATGTCACCCCGGGAAGGTGGATGGTGCCGGGTAGGGTAAGGGGCTGGGCCAAGACCCAAGGCTTTAAGGCAAAGCAGGGTGAGGGTATGTGCAGCCCAGGGCCAGGCCAGCCTTTGGCACGATTCGGGGAGGGCGGCCAGAGTGACCGCAGGATGAGGCAAGGATGGTGGTAGTTGGGAGGAGGGCGGGAGCCCTTTGGTCCTGAACCTGCCTTTCCAGGGCCTGGCACGTGTGACAACAGCCACGCCTGACTTCTGCCCCCCACAGGTGCATCCCTGACTTGGTTCTTGACGGTCAGCAGAGCGTGTCCGTGTTGAAGGAGAGCTGGGCCTGGTGAAGAGCAGACAAACTAGGCTTGGGAAGGCATCTTCAGCACCCCAGTGGGGGCTGAGGATGTTCACACTGGACCTCACCACTGGCTGCTCAGCACTCTTCAGTGTCTGACCCTCCTGCCCAGTGTGGTAGCCACAGTCCAGATTGCTCCCTAGTCTCCGGTTTCTTTAATCCCCACCTCTGATCTGGGGTCTTCGAAGCTGCCAGTGTGTTCTGGGTTCTGCCCACCCTGGTTTCCCCATACCCACTCAAGCCCTCGGCATACACGAGTCCCTCTCTGTTCTGACTCTAAACTGCAGTCAGATCCCTGACTTAGGTCCTTCAGCCTCAGGCTCTGGGCAGTGTGAGCAGGCGTGTGGCTCGGAGGATGCTGACCACTCACCCGCTCTTCCTCGAAGCTGATGAGACCCTCATCCTCGGTGTCCAGGTCCTCAGGTTCATCAGCCACCAATGCCCGGAGCTCCGTGGGTGTAGAGCGGGGCCTCAGCAGGCTGAGGAGTCCAAGGGGGGACGGCAAGGTTGAGGGTTCAGCGTCTTGCTGCTCCACATTATCACTCTGCTTCTTGGCAAAGTTCACAAACACCTGTGGACAGGTGGTGGTGGGCTACGCGGTATGGGCAAATCCAGGAAGACACACCCCACCCTATGCGGCGCACTCACATTGTCCAGGGTGGTCTGGCTGACGGAGTAGTCCTCGATGCCCAGGACACCCACTACCTGCTCCATCTTGCTGAACACCTGAGCCAGGGAGATGTGCTCTGACTTGAGCTGGTACTGCACCTTCGTGTGATGCCGTTCCTGGGAGATCAGGGGACGTGGAGGTCAGCAGCTACTGGAGCGGGGCACGCCCTCACCCTCCCCTCACCCGGCCACGCCCACCTTGAGCATGGCCTCTGGGAAGTTCCGGTTGAAGAACCGCACCACGTCCTTCACATTTTGGCTGCTTTTGGTCCTCACAGTGATCATGTAGCCGTCCCCAAACCTGGTGGGACACAGGGGTGGCCAGGAGCCCTGTGTGCCCGGCAGAGCTCGTCCTGTCTCCTACAGCCCCGGCTGACTCACCTATTCTTGAGGTGCTGGATGCTGCCCAGGCAGCGCAGTCGTCCGTTCACCATGATGGCCAGCCGCGTGCACAGAGCCTCACACTCCTCCATGCTGTGGGCAGACAGCACAGGCTGGCACCAGAGGGACTGCCAGAGGACCGCGGAGGGGTCGGGGAGAGGCACACCTGTGTGACGTCAGCACCACTGAGCGTCCTGTCTTGATGAGGTCCAGAATGAGGTTCCACAGGAAGCGCCTGGCCTTAGGGTCCATGCCAGTAGTGGGCTCATCCTAGGGCAGGGGTCAGTTCATCCAGAGACGCAGCCCACCCACCTGTTTCTTCCTGGTTCACCAGGAAGCAGAGGAAGGTGGGGCCCCTTCCCCTCAAACTCATGGAATGACCAAACGGGACAGCTGTTTCCCAAACCCCCAGACTTACCAGGAAGATGAAGGCAGGGTACCCGATGAGTGCGATGGCCGTGGATAGCTTCCGCTTGTTGCCACCACTGTAGGTGCCAGCTGGCTTGTCTGCATACTTTGTTAGTTCCAGCTTCTCCAGGGCCCACTTCACCACCTAGTGGGGTCAATATAAGATATGGGCTTCACCTTACCCACCAACACAGGCCCACCAGCTACACACACCCACCACGGACACACCACTGCACCCACCAGCTACACACACCCACCATGGACACGCCACTGCACCCACCAGCTACACATACCCACCATGGGCACGCCACTGCACCCACCAGCTACACATACCCACAGACACGC
>PVIU01002685.1:0-164754 GCA_004026605.1 Ondatra zibethicus | reverse complement strand
AGGTAGGGTGGTGGTGGAGAGGTAGGGTGGTGGTGGAGAGGTAGGGTGGTGGTGGAGAGGTAGGGTGGTGGTGGAGAGGTAGGGTGGTGGTGGAGAGGTAGGGTGGTGGTGGTAGAGAAGTGGCTCAGTAGTTCACAGCTGCTCTTGGGGATGATCTGAGTTTGGGTTCCAGCACCCACATGGCAACTTACAACTTTTTTTAACTCTAGTTCTAAAGGATCTGGCATCTTCTTTTGGCCTCTGGGCACAAAGCACACATGAGGTACATGTGCATACATGCAGGCAAACATACACACACATAAATAATTTTTAAAGATGTTACATTAGTTATCTTACAAAGAATCAGACACTTATTCAGCAGATGCAAACAAGCATCTCGTGTCTCCCATTGGAAATGAGAGAGACACCCCCCTGTATCTACAGTCAACACAAAGCCAGTGCTGTGATGCAGCACAGTCAACATGATAGACAAGTAGTTAGGAAAAATTGCCTGAGGACTTTAAAGGAAAAACAAGGCAAGTGGAGGTGGTGGAGCCCGCCTTCTGCGTCTTAAGCCATTGCTTGAGAATCTAAGAATGTGCTGAGCAATTTGCAGCCATGAAGATGTTCCAGCAGTTAGGCAGATGGAAGGGGGAAGCCATGATTGACAGGCTCTGGAGTGTTTTGCTGTGAATTTAGTTGAATCTTATTTTCACTGAAGAAAACTACAGTGGACAGCAAAGAGAGCTTCTCCTTGAAAATGAGCCCACATTAAGAATCGTAGGTTCTATGGTCGTGGCAGCTCATCTTGAAATCCCAGTACTTCCGGGGCTGAGGCAGGAAGATCTTGAGTTTGAGTTCAGCCAGTTTGAATTTTGCTGTTTAGCAAAACCAAAACCAAAACCAAACCAAAACATTCGACACACCCCAGGTAACAGGTTGACCCAAAACAGGCTTAACCTCTGGCAGTTCTACTGAGACCCTTTATATTTACAGGTAGTTCAGGAGTTTTAGTACACATTTCCTATGGAAGACCATCCCTGCCTTGGGCAATACCTCCTGTGGCTGTTCCCATGAGTCTGGAAATTGTGAGGCAGAGGATCGTAGATGGTTCCCGTGAGTCTTAATTGAAACCCACAGTGACTATGAATTTGGGTTTCAAAGCGAGACCAGGGTTCAGAGTCAACTGTGAGCAACTTAGGCCACTTTCCTAAGCCTCAGTTTCCTCGGTGTGTGCATGTGAGTGTACATATGTATATGTGCTGTATGTGTGTGAATGGGTTACCTCTTGGGGAGGATAGGTGGACCACAGCTAGAAAGGGAAGAAGGCTCTCATTGGTTATTCTAAGTGGCCAGCTGTACCCACTCATGATTCTGGCTGGTATTTATTGGAGCCTTAGAAAAAAAATCACACTATAGGATACTGTCAGGTCAGTGTTTTTCTCCCTTCGGCAGAAAGCTTATTAATTTTTCCAAATGCCCAGCTTATAGATTAAAACATTTTTAAATGGAAATACCATATTTAGAAGTGAAAATTGTCTGCTAAGTTTATTCATATTTTTAGCTCATTAGAGGTACAGGAGGCTGTTTTCTGGGGCGGTTTGAAACTTCCATTTTTAGAAAGTGTGTTGGGTGATTTGTTGAAAAGGATCTAAGTCAGAGCAGAACAAAGTATTTGTGCTTCTGAAGCAAGCACACAGAGGTGACCCATCTACCCTCTTGGGCTTCCTGGCTCCAGGCAGGCCAGAGAGTCCATGAGGACTGACATTGGGTTTTGTTAAAGCAGCCCATTCTTTTTAAATTGAAACTTCAGGAGTTTTCAGTTTGGATGACTTTTTGGATAGGGGAGCTTGGTACCTAACATTTCGTTGTTGTTTTTGAGAAAGGGTGTCTCTGTTACATTATTATGTAGTTCTGGCTATTCTGGAACTCAGTATGTAGACCAGGCTGGCTTTGAACTCACAGAGATACTCTTGTTTCTGCTTTCCCGTGCTGGGATTAAAGGCATGCACTTCCAAGCCTGGCCCACACTTAACATTTTTAACAATTAAAAGTGCTTCAGGTCTTGTGGTGGTAGCCCTTTAACCCCAGCACTTGGAAATGAGAGACGGTGGATCTCTGAGTTTGGAGCCAGCTTGGTTCACATACTGGGTTCTGGGACAGCCTGGGCTACACTGAGAGACCCTGCCTCAAAAAACAAACAAGCAAACAAAGAAGAATTACAAATGTTTCTTTGTTGTGGAAAATTAATCTTTTTAGTTTTCTATGATTTGATTGAATGCAAGTTATTCTAAAAGCTATATCCTTATTCTTCTCATTGACACCAGTCCCTTATTCTTTACATAAATATCCAATACTAATCTTATTTCTTATGATTCTGATTAATTTCAGTCTAAATTTTGAGAGGTAATTGTATAACATTCTTTATTTCCTGTCAACTCTGAGATGTTATGCCTTTGGTGTCTAGTGACCTAGGACATCAGCCATTGCTTCTTGGAAAGCCCCGGCCCCACTTGAAGTGAGTGTTAACAGTAAACCGTCACTCTCTGTGGAATGTCCAAGCTGCTCAAGTTGCTGGAGGGATTCAGGAGGGGACAGCAACTAATTGGTCAAGTGGCCTTCATGGAGTGTGCCAAAATTATTCTTTTAAGGTTGTGGTGTACTGCAGGTAGCCTTTGATTTAGAAACAGATATAAGCTGTACTTTGCTGCCTGATTCTGTTCGAAGTTAAAGAGCAGTGCATTGCTAAGGATTTACATATTTTGAAGCTAGATATAGGTGGCTGGAGCAAGATAGATTCTGGTTTACAGGTTGCTGGAGTTTTATTAGGAGACTCAGTAAGTGGCAGAGTAGCTCCAGAGCTGCTTAACGGCCTGCCCCAGTCTGCTTTGTATACACAGTTTTAGTTAGTTTTCATCATTGTTTATTGGATGAGAAACTAAAAAGCAATGCAGAACAAAACAAAAAACACTACTTTTTTTTTCCTTTTCCTATGATCCTTCTTCCGTTTGACTTACAGAATACAGAGTCTGTGGCTGCCACTGAGACTCTGGCTGAGGTACCCGAACACGTGCTGCGAGGACTTCCAGAGGAAGTGAGGCTTTTACCGTCTGCTGTTGACAAGACCCGAATTGGTGAGTACACTCATCATAGGAGTCAGGCAGCAAAGAGTAGGCTACTTCCTTTGGGAGCAGGGATCGTGTTAGATAAACATTATGCCAGAAAAGGAAAGGTTGACACTTAAATTCTGTGATGTATGTGTGCTTTCCACACCAGATCCCAGGGTGGACCTGGGCTGTAGAAGGAAACTAGCTGGGCTGCGGTGGCGCAGACCTCTAATCCCAGAGCTCGGGAGGGGAGGCTGGCGGGTCTACAGGATGAGTTTCTTTTCTTTTCCTTTTTTTTTTTTTTTGGTTTTTCGAGACAGGGTTTCTCTGTAGCTTTTGGAGCCTGTCCTGGAACTAGCTCTGTAGACCAGGCTGGCCTCGAACTCACAGAGATCCGCCTGCCTCTGCCTTCCAAGTGCTGGGAGACTGAGTTTCTAGACATCCAGGAGCTACACAGAGAAGCCCTGTTTCAAAAAGCCAGAAAAAAAAAAAAAGGAAAGTAGCTCCCCCTCAACACACACTGAACCTACATATTCTGTCCTTGGTTGTGTGTCCCAGTGTGCCCTCCTCTGCATGCCCATGAACCTTGTTCCACAGAGTGGGCTTCCTCTGACTTTGCTGTGCCTTAAGTGTGATGATGTTATCAGATGATTTTATATATGCATATGTGTGTGTATGTATATATATATATATCCCTGTTGCTTTACTCATATTTTTATACTTAGGAATCCTCTGGAGAGATCTGAATAAACACCATAAACTGGCTAGAGTTTCTTGTTGAATACACAAGCTTGTATGTATTTGATTTTTGTTTTGTGGTTTACATAGATAGTTCTAGAGAGAAGGCTAAGAGCCAGTTGTTAACATCTCGTAAGACATACTCTTGAGTAGATCACGCTTCCACCCTCCTGTCTGTCTTTTAGATGCTCTTGTGGTGCTCAGCAAGTGTGTGTGACCTGGCAAGCACTTTCTCTAATTCTCATTGGAAATTTGCTTAGTGAGCATTGGGGATTTTATTTTATTTTGTTTGAACAAAAGTGGTTATCTCACAGCTCAGCCAACTGTGAGATGTTAGTGTTCACAGGTGCAGTTCCAAGCTGACTTGGTGGGAGTGGAGAGTATACGTACTAGTCACACACAGCAGGACAAACCTCCACCTCTATAAATGAAGGATCCTGTCTAGAATGTGTGTTTCTCTTGACTCCTGGGTTCCAGCCATTCCATTGGCTATGTCTTTATCCTATCTGTGTGCTTTATGATAGGTGACTAAGTGATGGAAATAATCCCAAGGGACACCATGGGGTGAGCATGTATGTTGACTGGAACTCTGAAAGGCAAGCTATCCCATGAGCTATGTTTCATGAAACTAATGAGAGAGGAAAGGATTTTCTAATCTAGGCAGATCAACTTTGAAAGTATTTATTAATAAAAACCAAGTCCTAACCATTATAAGAACAGCTTGTGTTTAGTAGGGTCAGTTTGAAACCCATAGACAGACTATGAAGAATTTAAGTTTTTGTAGTTTTATTCCATTTCTTTTTTCTTATGTTAGTTTTCAAGTTTTGTAATTATACTATATATGGTCTATTTTACATATAAAAGTTAATATGAACTTTTAAAAATGATAAAACAATGCAGATTCTTTACAGACTTTTTAGAGAAAACCGAGGAGCTACAGAAGAAAACTCAGAATCCCTTGGAGGACTCTATTTGGTTTGATTGAACTTACTCATAGTTATCTTGCTGTTAGGCATCCTTGCTTTTTAATTGTTTTGTAAAGTTGAATGACATTAATGCTTTCAATATTTAAAATAACCACATTATATTATAAAAATATTGGTTTTCTTTTTCTAGGTGTCTGGGCCACTAAACCAATTTTAAAAGGGAAAAAGTTTGGGCCATTTGTTGGTGATAAGAAGAAACGATCTCAGGTTAGGAATAATGTGTACATGTGGGAGGTAAGAGACTTTCAAACATTTTAAAGAGGCTGCTACCTGTTCTCATATGATTTGACATCTTAAACTTAAAACACATGTTTTAATATGTTCTTTTAAAATGACAATATTAATTTTTCTGGGTGACTTATTTGCATATGTGTGTGTAGTTTGAAGCTGCTTGGATGTTCTTGATTATAAATGTCACATCTACTTTTTGTATTCCTTGTCCAGGGCATTTTGCCTTGCACCCTAAGACCTTGACTTCCTGTGTGGTGGCCTGTCATTTTACAAATGACATGGATATAACCACAAAATACACTTCATGGGCTGCCAAGAACATATTAGATTCCTTTCTGTATGTCAGAGAGTAGTTTCTATGTCCCTGAAATACTGTAAACATATAGCATGTGACACATTTACATTGAATTTAAAATTTTTTTTAATGATATATTTATTTTATGTGCATTGGTGTTTTGCCTGCAAGTTTAAGGGTGTTGGATACCCTGAAAATGGAGCTACAGACAGCTGTGAGCTGCTATGTGAGTGCTGGGAATTGAACCCAGGTCCTCTGGAAGAGCAGCTGGTGCTCTTAACCACTGAATTATCTTTCCATCCCTGAACTTTTAATTTTGTAAAAGGTTTTCATTCTACTTCATATTTTTTCAACAGCTCTGGAGGACAAAGCAGAGTAGTGGCAGCCTTTTAATAGAAGCTTCCAGAAAAAGAGGAGCTGCCCTTGCTCTGCAGGCCCAGGCCTGAATGG
This sequence comes from Ondatra zibethicus, assembly GCA_004026605.1. Classification (NCBI taxonomy): domain Eukaryota; kingdom Metazoa; phylum Chordata; class Mammalia; order Rodentia; family Cricetidae; genus Ondatra; species Ondatra zibethicus. The sequence continues at coordinate 158,968 of PVIU01002685.1, read as the reverse complement.
GGCAGATATAGTCAGAGCCATGTCTCTGGGGAACAGTGGGACAGTTACATATGTTCTCCCAGATTGCCTGGGCCAGGTCCTGCTTCTACATCAGCTTCCTGACTTCCTTAACCTATAGGCTGTGAAGTTTTCTGTTTAAAAAGCCAGTCACTAAAAATACTTCATTAAGATGCTCGTGACTACATGTGTTGATCATGTTCTGGGGTTTGCATGGGATTCTGCAGGTCAGTGCCCTGGGGAAGCCCCTCAGGGCATGAGTCCTTTACAAGATTCATTTTGAAAGAGAAGGAATCATATCTGTTTCATTCTTGTTGACAGTCAAATGTGTGGCCACATCTCCCCCAAGAAGCTCAGGGCATGGAGGGTAGGGGTAGGGGGACTCTTAAGGCTTGAAAGGTTATAGCTTGATCTGACAGTTTCATCATTTTGCGTTTGTGTCTTGTGAGTCTGTTGTCTATGATAGTGTCTGACAGTGAACCCTGGGGGCTTTAGAAAACAAGGATTTACCAAAAGAATCTTACTAGAGGTGAAAGAAATTTGTAATTGTAGAAAAACTGTCTGGTCACAAAAAGTCTTCATTATTAAGGATAGTACTTGTGTCATTAAAAATGTGTTGCCTGTACAATATTGCTCTCAAATAAATCACAGTTTTAATTTAAAAAAGGTTCCAAAGGAAGCTAACAGGAGTGCTCGACTTTGCTAGCATTAATCATAGTGGGGAGTATCAGGGAGTCACATGCTTACTCGACGTTCTGTGTGTACAGTGCCGAGTAGAATAAATGCCGTTGATGCTTAAGTGAAGTCAGGGGCACCTTCTCTCCAGTGTAACAGTTGGACGTGTCTGTATGAACCATCACTCATGTCTTATGGGAGTTACCGTCTGTACTGGAATTCACACCTAGTGTGGCTTGAGAGTCAGTTGTAACCATGAGAGTCTAGGGACTCCTTTTCCTCTACACACATATCATCTTGGTGCTAATAATTTAAGATTCTTTATGTGCACATGTTTAATTTGTAACTCATTATGGAAGTACCACTTCTTTTAGTCAGGTTCGAGTTTATCATCTTGTTCTTGTGAAGATTGACTTTTCTTTGCAAGGAAGAATAGTCAGGATATCATTCACTTATTCTCACATCTGAAAAGGCTTTTCATTAAAAAAAATGTTAAAATAGGATATAGATGACAGGTATATACCCACACATATGGCAAAGTATCAGGAATATCACTTATAATGGGCATATTTCTCATAAATAAATTGAAAATCAAGGTAAACTATTTCCTATTAATTGATTCTAACCCTGATCTTATCCTCACATTTGCATCAGAAAGTCTCCTAATGTCACAGAAAGAGTTTATCATCAGAGCTCCATCTTGGTGTTTTTTTCTTCCATCAGAGCCCCTTAAGACCTTTTTAAAACATCTAAGCAGTAGAATCTTACACCAACTAGTTCACCATTGTGTGCTAACCTAAGACCAAGTGTTAAATTGCTTTTCTTGAGCCCTTGACTGTCTGACTCTGTAAATCCTCAAGCTTCACTGAAAGCATTCACGTTCCTCTAAATGAAGAAGAGGATGATGTTCAGGGTGAGTGCATGGAGCAGGTTCCTACACAAAAGCGAGCATGCTTTGATCTGCCGCTAGCAGAGCTGTGGGGACCTGACATGCTGGACTGCCTGCAACACTTCTCTCGACCACCTGGTGTGTTGAGCAATATCAGAATTTTGAAACCATTCCTGATTTTAAAAAACTTTCCTTCCTTTTAAAGGCAGAACCTTGCTTTTGTAGTCTAGGTTGACTTTGAACTAGGATCCTTTTACCTCTACCTCCCATGTGCTAGGATTGCAAGCATGGGCAACTATATGCCTAGCTGATAAAAAGTCTTTCAAGTTTAGGCTCATATTGCTGCTAATAAACAGTGTTTTTGGAATTATCTGAATAAAAATTATTCTAATAATCTTTTAAAAATAGATAATTTTATTTTACTTGTATTGTTTTGAAACAGAGCTTTGCTTGTAGATTAGTCAAAACTCAAATTCCTCCTGCATTAACCCCCTGAGTGCTGGTAATACAGGCACGAACTAACTATTAATTATATAGGTTTTTAGAACAGTGTTAGACTCAGAGAAAATTGATTGGAAGGTGGAGATCGTTTCTGTCTTGTTTTGTGCTGCTCTGATAAAATACCATAGCCAGGGTAGAGTCCCAAAGCTTATTGTGAAAGCCAAGAAGTCCAAGATCAAAGAGCTATACATACTTGGTAAGGGACTTCTTAATCTATTATAGCATTGCTGGAAAGCATTACAGATCAAGACAGAGCCAGAGATGGAAGTTGTGGCCTCAATCTCTTTTAGAACTTGTGTTTCTCCATTCAGAGAGCCAGAGCTGCCACCATCTGGACATCCCATTAAGTCTGTGTCTGTACACAGCATGTGCATTTGGGAGCCATTCCTACTCTGTCTGCGTAGCCACAGATTTTCCAACCATCAGCCTTTCCCCTAGAGTGAGACATTTGTTATTATTACTAAACCTGCATCCAAGGGCTGTTATCATGCAAAGTTCATAGTTTGTGTTAACTTTTTCTTGGTATATATTCTAATGAGTATTTTAAAAAAATGTTTTCTTCTGAAACGGTCTATATAGCCTGGATGCCCTGTAGCTTGCTAGGTAGACCAGGTTGGATTTGAACATATAGAGATCTTCCTGCCATTGCTCCTTCAGTACAGGGATTAAAGACATGTGCCACCCAACCCAGCATATAAGTCTTAAAATTTTAAACAAGGCTAACAAGATGTCTCATTAGGTGAAGGTGCTGCCACCAAGCCTGATGACATGAGTTTCATCTCTGAACCCACATGGTGGAAGGAGAAAACTGACTTCCCCAGTTGTTCTCTGCCTTTGCATACATACACACACAAATAAATGTAATTAAAACAACACCAACACAAAACTATATGTTTACCACAAACTGTAATAGTATGGACAGTACAGAAAAAGCTCACCAAAAATTAAAATTCACTGAAACTCCCAGTACTCAGACATCTCTATGAGCATTCTTTTAGTTCTACATTTAAAATTTACTAAATTAAAGGACTTATTTTGGTCATACACTTGTGGTACAGTCTGTTTTTTCTCTGCCTAAGGCCTCTGCCATCCTTGTTTCTCACACTAGTTCCTGTCCTTGCACTGTGTATTATAGGAATGTAATATGCTTGTGTCCTACCAACATACCAAAAATGTATCTTTTAAGTACTTGGCCTATGCCATTTCTTCTGTGGCTGCTCATAATTCCGTTTGTATGCCATCTACGATTTACCTTGTTTTGGATATTTAGATAACTTTAATCTTTTGCTGAGTATGTACAGTCCTTCAAAGCATAAACTCACTATGCATGCAATATGCTGACTTGTCTGATATTTTTCTGAAGATATATTCCTAGAAGTGTAAATGTTAAGTCAAAAGTTATGTAAATTTCTATACATTTTTGGTCAGTTTTGCCCTAAAGCCCTTAGAAAGATTGTAATGATTTGTATAATCAGCAAGAGTATGCTTTTTTCTAGGGCTTTGAAACCCAGTATTGTTTTTTTTTTAATTGTCTTAAGAATATCTATTCTTGCTGGGTGGTGGTGGCACATGCCTTTAATCCAAGCACTTGGGAGGCAGAGGCAGGCGGATCTCTGAATTCAAGGCCAGCCTGGTCTACAAGAGCTAGTTCCAGGACAGGCTCCAAAGCTACAGAGAAACCCTCTGAAAAACCAAAAACAACAACAAAAACCAAAACAAAAAATCCCAAACTATTCTTTTAAGTGAACAATCACTGATTCTATTTGCTCTTCTTGGCAATAAATTTTGAGTCTAGCAGACAGAGGGAAGAAGTAGAAGAGCTTATCAATTATAATAGATACAGAAATGCTCTCTGCATAGCTCCAAGATTTTACTATAGTCTTTAAAAAAGAAGCAAGCCCTCTTTTTATAAGTTCCCAGCATTGCGAATAAAATACATGTTGGTGTGTGAGCTGGACAGTGCTTGTTGTGTCCTTGTAATTGGCTGTCACTTGAAGTGATGGCTGCTGAATCCAGTGTCCTTTCTTGTAATTGGCTGTCACTTGGAAGCTGCCAGCAGATTCTGCAGAGTCTGTTTTCAGCAAGTCCTCGTCATGCTCATTGCTGTTCTTTAGCTATAGAATTCTGTCAGGGCAGCTGTGGGAAAGGTTGTCTTTAGATCCCAGCCTACAGTCTGTGTTTCAAAGCTCCAAGACTAAGAAGTACCTTTACAGTTTAAAACTTTGTGGCACATGAAGATATTATGAATTTAAAGTTTCAATTCATGAGGAAAGTTTTATTTTATTTATACATAAGCCACATTCATTTGACGAGTCAAACAGTGGCAACAGGCTGTATGACCTGTAAGGTCAAAAATACTTTAAAAAAATGTATGGGTGTTTTGCTTACATACGTGTCTGTGCACCACATTTGTACAGTGCCTGCGGAGGCCAGAGGAGGGTGTCAGATCTTCTGGAACAGGAGTTACAGACAGTTGCGAGCCACTATGTGGATGCTAGGAATTGAACCTGGGTCTTCTGGAAGAGCAGTTGGTGCTCTTTAACTATAGAACCATCCTTCCTGCCCTCCCAAATACTTTACTCTTTATAGAAAGTTTGCTGTTTCTTGGCTGTGTGGAGAAGAAGCCAGAGGAGTGAATGTGGAGCTGTGTAATGTTTCAGGTTTGCCGAGACTGGGTTATAGCCGTGTGCAGAACTTGCTACTCCGACTATAGAGATAGCTTTTATAGTAACAACAGAGCCAATCATGAATCATGCTGTTTCAGGAGTTTCAAGATAGATGAAGATGTTGAAGTACAGAGGATTAAGTAATCTTTTCAAACAGGTTAACTATTACTTAGATTAGCAGCTTGGTATGGTGTAGTCCCACACCCCCCTTGGAAGTTCATTTAATGTCTCTCTGTCAAGCCTTTCCTGTGTGTTGATCTTGGCATAGACACATGCTTTATAAACTCCTGGCCTTGTCTCATAGAGGTTGTTGGTCTGGAGTACAAGTACAAGTAGATGATAGGTCTGGAAACCAAGGGGCTTGCTTGAGGCCCTCAAGCTGTTTAACCTGGAGTCAGAACCAAACTAAGCATTTGGGTTGTTGTCAGTACTCTTCCTATAGCAAAGGCCACAGACAGAGTGTTTTGTGGTGTGGAGCCTGTGTGTCATCACTGTGACAGGATGATAAAGGCAGGTTATCTGAGGTATAGAAAGATTTGTTTTGGCTCACAGTTCTTTGTGTGACCATCCAAAATTGAGTGGCCATGCATCTTGGGCCATTGGTGACAGTGGCATATCCTGGCAGGAGTACATGTAGGAGCCCAAATTTTCTTTCTCAGACTGCAGCAGAAACAGAGGGCTAGGCAGGACCCCACACAGTCCCTTCTGAGGTTATGGTACCTGTGGCCTAAGGACCTTCCACCAGACCCCACATCTCAAAGGTCCATTATTTCTCAGTAGCACCCCATACAGGAGGTGCAGCCAGACCACTTACCCTCTTACAAGCCTCCCCAGAAAGTGTGGAACTGCACACCGGGAAAGATTGCTGCCACTTCTAGTGGTTTATGGAATTCTTAAACACCCATGTAGAAATTCTGATTTAAGAACAAAAATAAACTATTTTGCCTACCTACTAGAGTTTTATTAGGGACTGGCTGGGAAGCAGTTTATATTTTGTAGAGCATCTGTTATTGGAGGATTTCCCACAAACATTTATACAGTTGCATAGCTGAGACCTATTCCCAATAGTTTCAAAAGAGGGTCAGTCACATAAGCATGCTCAGACGGGATGGACAGCGGCTGGGCTTTGAGGACCTGAGAAGCCAAGCTGTTTACTTGTTACATTTCTGTTTTAGGCTTGCCAGTACAGATAGCCTGTGTGCTAGGAATTGTCCTCTGACGAGTGGGCCTTTTCTGTTAAGATGTGCCACCACCTGTTAGACTTTGTTTCTCTGTTATCAAATGTTTAGAATATTTTAGAAGCCCTTGAGCTTCTAAAGTATTATGAGGCATGGAGCAGATGATAGTGATGATCCATTTTGTCTGTAGCTCCCAGAAAGTTTCTTCTGCAGGGCAGCAGTCTGCTTATCCTTAATGAAACCTGCAGGCAGCCAGCTCTGTAACTGAAGTGCCACTGGGGGCTGAAGATGTCACAAACATATGATATTTTTGTGGGTAGTATTAGTAAAATCCTTTAAGACTTGCAAAGATACATTTATTACCTTTTCATACAAATTGAGGTTACCTTTCTCTTTTTTGTCTTCAAAGCTTAATTTGCAGGTTAAATGATATTTATAAAATGAGTTGCTAGAGATTATTCTCACTCAGTAAGACAATTTGAACCTAAACAGTGAAGAAAAACATTTGATCTTGTAAAGGATAAAATCATTTCTAAAAATTGTAGCTTGTATAAGTGTAGAACAGTTTAGAGCAGCTAAACTAACGCTGCCACCCTTTCCTACAGTTTGTCGTGTGTGGTGTGTGAATGTCCCAACCATAACATTATTTCATTGCTACTTCATAACTGTAATTTTGCTATTGTTATGAATCATAGTGTAAATATCTGTGTTTTCTGATGGTCTTAAGTGACCCCTGTGAAAGGGTCATTTGACCCCCAAAGGGGTCTTGACCCACAGGTTGAGAATCGCTGGTGTAGATCTTCATGCTGAGGTTCAGCAGTGAATCCTCAGGGAAGATAAAGAGGCATGGAAAGGAGCCTCTGACAGTATAGGCAGACTGGGGCTCCTGATGTGAGCACCTGGCCTCCTAGAGAGGGTCTGTCTCTGTTGCGAAGTGTTAGCAATGCTTGGTACCTACACTGTAGGGAAGTCCAAACAATAGCCCAGGGATGTGGTTTTGTCACTGTAGGCTGTAATGTTAGAGAGCTGGTTTAATCAAGTGTAATATTCAACTTGATACTAGAGTTGACACAGCATGAGAGTTTGTCATTGCCTTATCTCAGTTTTGGCCTGTGATGTCTGTGGCAATTTGCTATTGTTATTATTATATTATTATTGTTATTATTATTATATTGTTATTATGAGTTAGGATGTTGTAGGTGAACAGCTGAGAGTTTAAGTGATGTTATGTTTCATAAAGTGAATTTGAGAGTTTTGTCCTACACTTCCAACATTAACCAGTATGCTTACAGAGTAATAAATGATTAAGGAAGATATTATGTGGTTTGTTCTTTGCAAATTCGTTTTCCTAAATGGCATAGAGATGTGACTTTGAGTGTGTCATATTCAAAGGGGCATGTGTGCCGCATTTGAATTTTGATTATTTTAAAACTATTTTTTACATGACTGAATTAAATAGAACTGAAATTAAGTTATAGGACATTTATGCTGTGCTTGAAGAAGAGTTAGCACCCTGTCTGTTCAATGAGAAATGAATGGCTTCCACAACCCTAACCTGGAAGAGTCAGGAGTAGGAAGAAAGCTGTGTGCTTTTGTGTAGTGCTGCTGGAGGTGACAGTAGGGGCAGCCTCCTGGATAAGCACTTTACCATGAGTTACACCCTAGCCATCAGAAGAAGGATTATAAAGAGGGGTCTGAGGTAAAACTCTCCTTCCCTGCTCCCTGTCTGCTTATCGGTTTCATTTGGATGTAAGAAAGAAATGAGATGATCAAGTTTGAGTCCTGGCTGTATTTTTAGTGGCTTGGCTATCTACTAAAATTGCCCATCTGCTATTTCTTTATATATATATATAAAAGGGACTTAATAACATTTCATAGGGACTGGAGAGATGGTTCAGTGGTTGAGAATACATATTGCTGTTGCAGAGGACTTAGATTCTGTTCCGTTAACTCCAGCTCCAGGGGACCTGACACTTTCTAGCTTCCTTGGGCACAAGCACTCATGTGCACAGCCTACACCTTCCCTATAAATACACATACACATATATAAAACTTTAAATGTCAAAGGCATAATATTTATAGATTATTCTGTAGACCCTTACAAAGATGGAACAAAAATAATTATTTTATTACCCAGAGTTGGCACACAGTGCTCTCTTCAGTCCTCTTCTCGAGTCGAGGGCTGGGGTCTGGGGTGGAAGTCAGTTTGTTCAAGCTGTTCTTATGAGGGTGTACTCCAGTACCCTTGCTTGGTAGAGGAGGCTGCTGTATGGATTGCATCAGGATAAAGCTTTTGCTTCTGTGTGCTGTTCCTCTTTGGAATCAGGTGAGCCTATTTCCTAGTTGTTATGGAGATGTGGAAATAGACTTCTTCGGTGTCTCTTGTTGGGTTTGAGCCAGGGAAGGAGGGTTGCCTGCCTTGTGACTGATGGAGAAAGTGATCATAGTCGGTTGTCCCTGCCCTTCCACTACCCTTGTCTGATGATGAGTTGCATTTCTGTAGCTTAGCAATTAGTAGTTAAGCAAAATTTAGAGATATGCTGTCAATTGTTGAATTTAATGTGATTAGAAATGGATGTTTTATGAGCAAACATGGGAATTGTATCAAACCATATTCTCATCTTAGTTCCCCACTAACTAAAGCTCAATGATAAGAACACTGCACACCTTTTCAATGTGATTTAAGACAGGGTCTATGTAGCCTGTCTTATAAAGCCCTGGAACTTATCATGTAGACCAGGCTGGCTGCCAATTCACAGACATCTGCCTGCTTCCATATCCCGAATGATGAGTGCTGGGATTAAAGGTATGTGCCACCGTTTCCCTTGGCATCCAGCAAACCTTGGGCCCTTCATGCAGATGCAGATGTAGATCTCAGGACAGTTAGTGCTTTGCCCATTTTCTCCATCCCCACCCCAGTGTAAATGCTATTCCAGTGGAGGAGAGGCAGAAAGTTGAGACAAAAGAAAGAAGAGAATACTGAATTAGCCCATTTTCTCAAAGAAAAACATTAATGACATTTTCTTACCTTTAGTTTTAGATTATTTTCTCTTCATATATTCTTATGTTTAGGCCAAAAATAAATAGTTCATTCTTTCAATGTGACTTGTTCAGTCAGCAATGTATTTGTATATGTCTGACACTATAGAGTGAGACCTCTCAGAAAACAAAGCAAAAAAACTAAACAAAGCCCCCCCCCATATACCCTTCCCCAATCCCCTCTGTTATATTCATCTTTCTTTATGGAACTCTTTTTTTTAATGAACATCATTGCCCTTAGAACATTCCCTATTTCCATTGAGATACAATGAGGCATGCATAAATAAAGAATTCACTCAACTGGAGCACTTTATTTTGCAGAGGTTTACATTGACTTAAGATTCAGGAAGTTCCAGCAGTGCCCGAGTTGTTATTAAAGCAGATGGATAGTCAAGCTGCCGCCTTTACCTTCCATTTGGTGGGTTTTCCTGGCAGCTGCTGCTGTCTCTGTAGTCACATTGATACCTGGTGATACTGCCAGTGTATTGGTGGTGATCCAGTAGGGTCCTGATATTTACCGATATACATTATAAATAAAAGAGAGAAAAAGTCTATCTCTGAGCCTGGGGGCAAAGGGAATAATAATACCCATGCGAGTCAATGGCCTAACCAGAGGATTGGCAGTGGTCATGGATCATTCACTTAACTTTCCGTATTTGATGGTGCCGGCAGGTGGGACGGTCATGGCTCTCAAACATTGGAAAGCAGCTTTTGTTGTTTTGTGTATTGTGTTTAACAATTTTTTGACTGTCTCTTCATAACATACCATTTGAGGAGTGTTCTGTTTTGAAAAGGAAAGAGTGTATGTCTGTATGTTTGTCCACCCTTAGAAGGACTGAAGGACGCTGGGGTGCTGGTGGGAAGAGAAGAGCCTGTAGTCTAACCTAGGGTGGTCAGGTGGTCAGGGAAACAGCCATAAATGGAGGCCAAACAAGACTGTCTTTCCTCCAGTCAATTGATTTAGAAAGGAAGGCTGTTCTACCTTCAAGCCCTGATTTCCACATGTGGAAGGGGAAAATTAGTAAGTGAGATCTGACACAGAGAGTGTAGCTTAGTAGTATCAGTATCTTGGAAGGCAAGAGCCAGACTTAGAGCCTTAGGCTCAAGGGCCCAGGCTTGATCAGGAAGTCAGCATCCCAGCCATCAGTGGAGAGCAGGAGCGTTGACCTAACTAAAGGGATTAATGTAATGAGAGAGGAAGAAAGAAATGAATGGAAGGAGTCAGGTGTGTGGGGAAAAGAGAGACACCCAGAATCCTTCTTTTCTTCCTAAAAAGAACTCCTATTTGTATGTAGTTCTGGTTCAGTGTCTACTCAGGCACTTTGCAGAATAAATGCATATATGTGCACATATGAATGTCAGACTCCTTGCAGTGTTGGTGTTCTTTAAAATGAAGGCATGACTGGCTAAGTGTTTATTGGCAGCATCACAGGGAGGAACAAGCATGGATGGAAGTTCAGGGAAGCTTCCTAAGAGAGTAGATCCGGTGTTCTGGGTTTTCTGGTACTTTTCTGCAGCATCCCAGAACCTTACAAACATGTTCGCTGAACCTTAGTTCTGATACATGTGCTGGATGGTATAGGTGTTGAGGGACAGTGAGGTTGATAAAACCATCATAGTTTGTCACCTACAAGCTGATTCACAGTGTGTGCTCATTTGCGAAGTCCCTGTAAATCATGCCAGAAAGACGACTTCGGAACCGTGTAGCTTAGCAGTACAGGCCTAGATTGAACTGACAGAATATCTGAGAAGGCATTTTGCTAAGTCACATTTGAGAGCATGTGGTTGTAACCTGTTTTCATGTACAGGAAATATTTGTAGATCGAGTATATGAACTTCAGTTTCTTATATTTAGGGGTGAAAAGACCTAAAGAATGAAAAGATTTCACAGCTTCTGTTTCCTCCCTGTATTTTTGTGTATTGGTTCTTTATCTTGTTTCTCTGAAATGCTGTAGAGTGCTTGTATACAGTAAAAACCGATGTTTGGAAAGTTGAAGATGAAACTTTTTAGGCATTCCTGTCCTAATCCAAGCTCATTCTTCTCTGTCCATAGGTGTACTACCCAAATCTGGGGTGGATGTGCATTGATGCCACCGATCCGGAGAAGGGCAACTGGTTGCGCTATGTGAACTGGGCTTGCTCAGGTGAAGAACAGAATTTATTTCCACTGGAAATCAACAGAGCCATTTACTATAAAACCTTAAAGGTAACAGTGTTGGTGTTAATCTACTCCTGGTTACTCTGTGTGCATTCTCTCAGTGTAGTCTAGCTGTGACTGACAAGAACAGCTCTGCAGACCTGGAATGGATTGCGTTTGAAGTACCTCATTCACACACTCAAGGCTCTGTGTTAAACACATGGTTGCTGAGATCTAGCATATGTCAGGGAAGTAGAACAGGAAGATTGTATTGAGTAATTATAGACTGCATCTTTCTTGATACTGTTGATTATCTATGGCAACTGCTCCCCTTCTCCTCCTCTGGCCCAGATGCACTGAGGACTGTCTGGCACATTTCTCCTACTGTGTAGTATCAGTACCATGGTGGTGTGTGTTAACAGAAAGCACACTCATAGTGTTGAGTGCACATGAAGCTTCGGGTTAGCTTCCCCTTTCCTTTGCTTGTATTCAGGATAGAATTTAGAATATATTTCTTCCTCCTGCCAAATATTTCTTGGGGATATTAGTTGTTGAGATTAAGAGGACAGCCATGCTCAGAGCTGGTGATGAGGGCACCCAGCACATTTGGGTTCTTACTACTAGGGTGCTTTTCATCTTAGCACATTTCTGTGGGTGACTAGGATTCTCTCTTCCTCTCTTGTTTTCACAGGTCATATGTCTGTAGCAGACAAAGCTACATTCCATGCGTGGAATGTTCTAGAATGGAATTTTGGGGTGGAAAGATAGATGATGGTTGTCTTTTGTAATAAATACCTCTGTCTAAATTGCTGTAATGAACAAATAGCTCTTTAGTGCTTGCGGCCTTTTGGGTCCCTCAGCAGTGATCACCTGTGTTTTCCAGGATTCAGCATTCTCTGAGGCAGGCTTTGTAAATGAATTGCATGGGAATTTGTTGTGTGAAATCTTGAAAATGCTAAGGAGTACAGAAAAAAAATTAAAAATATTGTTTTTCTTTTTTGTAAGAGAGTGCCTGTTAGCATGTAGCTCCATAGTATAGTAACATCTCAGTCAGTGACAGTGTTGAAAGCTGTGTGGTACTGAAAAAACCAGGTTTCTCTTCAATACTTCTTGTCTATCAATGTGTAAGTGTTGTTTTGTTTTTTAGTTTAATTTGCAGTACACAGATTCTAGGTCGTATTTTGCAATAAAGAACAACTTGAGTGGACATGAGTGTCCTTCTGTATAAGGGGTTTGTACTGATTCTCTCCATCTGTTGGTGTTGGGGTTCAAACCCAGGGCACTGAACTTGACCCCGAGCCCTGTGCAGATGTTTAGCTCATCCATTGTGAAGTACAGGTAGCTCTGCTGACACCCACAGATCAGTGAAAAGGGAAACAGGAGCTAGGAACAGGTGCTTCTTGTTTTTGGAGGCCCCAGTGTTTCGTGGTGGCGACTGAAGATCATGGAAGTATACATTTGTCCTCACTCTTTCCCTTTTACTTAAAGATTTGCTTTTATATTTTCTAGACTCCTAATTATTTCAAGTAGCATTTAATACCATTTCATAAATACATGGCATAAAAGAGAAATGAACTAAAATTTATATGCTCTAAAAACAGTTTGAATTTTGAAAAGCAAACAAAACAGATTAGCTTATCAGAGTGCCAAAAGGCATTTGTGATGGCTGTTTTAGCTCATTAATAGATTTTTAAATTAGGGTTTTTGGTTAAGTTTAGCTGATGCAAAAAAGGATATGAGATATTGGTTCAAAAACAATAAAGTGGCAAATTTTAGCTATTTTTGGAGGAAAAAAGTAAACCATGACTGGTTCTTTTATTTTAAACAACTTGAATATTTTGAAATAGTGGGAATTCTGTAGACAGTGAAGCAAAGTCATGCTTACTATCTAAACTAGAACCTCGTGGAAGTAAGGGGTCATTTTGTTTTAAACTGACATCTCTGATGAAATTTCCTCTTTAAAACAAAAACAGGGGCTGAGTGACACACCTTTAACCCCAGTGCTTGGGAGGTAGAGGCAGGTGGATCTCTGAGTTCAAAGCCAGCCTGGTCTACCTAGAGAGTTCAAGGTCAGCCTATGTTACCCTGTTTCAAAATAAACAAACAAACAAAACCCAACCAACCAAACATACAAAAACTCCAGGGCGAAACTGAATCACGATTAATAAAAACTCTGAAGATCCGAAAAACAAAGCAGCCAGCCACTGGCTTTTACCTTGACCTCGATCCGAAATGGTGATCTTGCTTCCAGGAATCTCAGGATGAGATTGTGTCTGAGGACTGTTTTCTCCCATTTTACAATCCTCTCTAATTCTCGAAATAAAGTTATGCACCACTGGGATTAAAAGCATGCACTTCCCAGTTTATATGGCAACTAGTGTAGCTACTGGGATTAAAGGTGTGTGTTACCACTGCCTGGCTGTAAGGCTGACCAGTGTGACTATTTTTACTCTCCTGATTCCCAGGTAAACTTTATTTATTAAAATACAATTGAAACGCCACTACACCAAACTCTTACATAGCCACTATGCACTGGCATATCAGGAAGCCAGCACCTAGGCAATATTGTATTAACTGATCTGTCCACTCAGCCAAGATTGTATCTGTTGTTGCAATCATGTCCTTGTAGGAAAAGAATTCTGGCTCTCATTTGTCTCTTAGGCTTGGTGTATTAGTCAGGGTTGTCTAGAGCCATACAACATACGGAATGAATCTCTCTCTCTCTCTCCTCTCTCTCGTGTGTGTGCATGTGTGTGTGTGTGTTTATATATGAATTTATTGGAATGACTTACAGGCTCAGTCCAACAATGGCTAGCTGTGAATGGAAAGTCCAAGAATCTAGTAGTTGCTCGGTCCTTTGAGGCTGGGTGTCTCATCAGGTCTTTTGTCGATGCTGGACTCCCAAAGAAGTAGGCTCTAATGCAATCAAGGAATGGGTGGGCAAGCAGCAGAAGTTGTGGCTCAGATTAAAGGTGTGTCTTCCCACCTCAAGAGCTAGATTAAAGGAATGTGTCATCCCGCCTCAAGATCCAGATCAAAAGCTTGTGTCTTCCAGCCTCCAGATCCGGATCAAAAGCTGTGTCTTCCAGCCTCCAGATCCGGATCAAAAGCTTGTGTCCTCCAGCCTCAAGATCCGGATCAAAAGTGTGCCTTCCATATCTGGATTATAGTTCATTTCAGATTGTCATGGCATTTCAAATGTATTTTAATAAATAAATTTAAATTACTTAATAAATAAATAAATAAGTAAAGACTGCCTGAAGATCTGAAAGTAAAACAGTCCCACTGGTCAGCCTTACAGACCATGTTATGGGAACACGCACCTTTAATCCCAGTAGCCACAATGACACACACCTTTAATCCCTGTAGCCACCCTAGTTGACATAGAAATTGGGTGGTGCACACCTTTAATCCCAGCTGTAGAGAGGAATATAAGACTGTCAGATGCAGTCTTATTCTGAGATTCCGGGAGGCAGGATCGCCATTTTAGACTGAGGTCGAGGTAAGAGACAGTGGCTGGCCGTTTTGCTTTTTGGCTCTTCAGGTTGAACCCCAATTTCTGACCCTGAGTTTTTATTATTTGTGCTTCATCAGTTAAGTTGACAATCAAGAATAGCCATCACACTTGACTGAGTTTGATAACATTTTAGTGCTTTGGCGACTCAGTTTGGGCTTCTGGTGAGATCCCACGTATGCCTCTTGGGCATCTGAGAAGTGACCTGTTCTCTGTGCATGTTCTCAGGAGGCAGGTGCTGTCTGTCTGACTCATTGGAGAGACATTTCCTCCCTTTTTGACTGGTAGCTGTTTGGGGAGAGAGGATTTTGACAGGAGGCAAATGTTATGGAACTTCTCAGACTTTCACCTATTACCCTTAGGTCCACTGGGGAGTCTAGTCTGGGTCAATCCGTGTTGATGATTGCAATATAGATTATTATAATCCCTCACATTTCCACTGGTTCTACTTTTGTCAGAA
Source organism: Ondatra zibethicus (assembly GCA_004026605.1). Taxonomy (NCBI): domain Eukaryota; kingdom Metazoa; phylum Chordata; class Mammalia; order Rodentia; family Cricetidae; genus Ondatra; species Ondatra zibethicus. Next base: position 143,912 of record PVIU01002685.1, on the reverse strand, counting down.
CATTCCCTTTCAGTTGTCTTCCTTTGATCATCTGTGCCAGCATGTGAGTTGGAGATGGGCTTTTACTTGAGCTTTCTGAGCAGATAGGGTCTCCAAGAGTGAATGGAAACTCTAAGCCACCTCCCTAATTCTGCTTAGTACCCCCCCCCCTTTTATTTTCTCGTGACACAGGGTTTCTCTGTAGGTTTGGAGCCTGACCTGGAACTAGCTCTGTAGACCAGGCTGACCTCAAATGCAAAGAGATGCGCCTGCTGGGATTAAAGGCATGCACCACCACTACCCTGCTCAGGACTCACTTCTCTTCTCTAAATATTTCTTCAGTATATTTTAGATGTAGTTGTAGGATGGTGTCAGGAACGATTGTGAAAAGTTTAATGTCTTAGGAGCATAATGCCTAGAAGGTATTCTTAGGCATTTCTGTAAGTAGAAATGTTTTCACAGGCCTGAGCTAGTAGTGACTGCTTTGAGGATGCTAGGTTGGGCTCTGCCTGAGCTCAGCGCTTCTGTTATTATATAAATAGCGGTTGCGTGCATGATTAAGGTGCAGAGCGTTCCTGCTTAACTTGTGCTTGGAATTAGAACCTATGGTGCTAACTCCTTTCTATACTATTTGCTTCTTAATGACTCTTTGAATTTCTCATCCACTCGAATTTCATGGGCAAAATGGTCCCGTGTTTTATTTTTTCTCTTGTGTGGGTGGCATGAGGCTTGGAGCTAGCTGTGAGAATCCAGTGATGGAGGCTGAGCACTAGTCCCAGATCAGCCGGTACACGCACTCCTGCGAGCCTCTGTGAGGAGCTACCAGGTCCTCCTGTTTGCCCTGAGTGTTTTGCCTTGGCCCTGCCAGCCAAAGAGTTTGCTGCTAGCCCGGGCCTCGGCTCCGCCTCCTGCCCGAGCGCGCGCCCGAGGGCCCGCCTCCTCCCTGCGCGCTCCCTGACCCCGCCTCCTTTCCGTGCGCGTCCGCGGCGGCGGCGGCGGCGCCCTCCCGACAGCTGTTTGCGGTCGCCGCGCCGCCCCCGCCAACAACCGCCTCTCTGATTGGTTCGGACCTTGTCTCGTCTCTCTTGCAGCCAATCGCGCCTGGCGAGGAGCTCCTGGTCTGGTACAATGGGGAAGACAACCCCGAGATAGCAGCTGCGATTGAGGAAGAGCGAGCCAGCGCCCGGAGCAAGCGGAGCTCTCCTAAGAGCCGCAGAGGTAGGAATCGCCGCCGCCGCTGGGCCCGGGCCGCACCCGCGCGGGCACACGGGCTGAAGGCCGGGCGTCGCCCGTGGCGTCGCTGTGACCTTTTCCGGGCTCGGCCCGCCGTCCCCGCCCGGCCCGCTGCTGAATCACGGCGATCTCGGCGCACTCCGGCTGTTTGCGAACTTGCACCCGAGCGCCCGCGCGGCGGGAAGTGCGCGTGCGGCCGCCGAGTGCGGGCCCGGCCCTGCTCCCGGAATCGGGCCCGCCGCGCTGCGAGGGAGGGCCGCCCGCGCCTTCCGGCTCCGCTGACAGCGCAGGACGCGGCAGAGGAGAGAGACGGGAAGGGAGAGCCGGACCTGGGAGAGACAAAGATGGGGTGCACCGGGGGCCGAGGGCGGTGAGCTGCCGCACAGGACGCGTTGGGCTTTGTGGAAGTTAAGAAGGCTTGCTGTGCCCTCAGTTTTTACAGTTCGGTGATGAAACGATGTTTTGAACAGAAGGTAGAATGTAGTCACACTTACAAAAGGGAGGGGATAATTTGTGGGTAGGAAAATAGTTTGGATGGCTATATCATATTTCCAGCTGGCATGCAGATACGTCGCTGGAATATTTTTACGAAAAACTTTAATGCGAATTTGGGACTCTTACTGAGCCTAGTTTGAAAACAGGCCAAGGCACAGTACAGTCGTTTTTACTAAAACAAGAACTTTGGGTTTCTTTCTTTTTTATCGTTGTTTGTTTAGTTTTTTGTGTGTGTTTTGCTCTTCCCTTAGATCTTAGCAATTTTTTTTTTAATCCGAACAAGCTCGTTCTTTTCCCAGAACATTGCAAAGTATGTGTGGGAGTGAGGCTATAAATAAAAGCATAGACGTGGTTTTGGAAAACTCTCAAGCAATATTTGATGCGCTCATTTGTGACTTTTCAATTTCATATTCTTCCTATTTCACAGCAAAGTGAAATAGGCCCACCCGAGGATGGCTGGTAGGCCGCTTGCTGACTACATTTTTCTATTGACGGTGATTTACTTGCTGCTTTAGGTCATTAAATACTTTGATTCTGGGTCAGATGATAAGAGTCTAGAAAATTCCAGCCCTCCGCCAAGTGTTTAAATGTGTGTTGAGATTTCGTTGGGCCAAGGCTTAACATTCTTTTTCTTCATTATTTAACTTGTTTCTGTGCTTAGTGTACATTTTGTTTGTAAACAACAGTCATGTTACCAGCCTTCCTAGGTAAACTATGACTTGTGTGGGGTTCAAAAATTAGGGAACCTGGGGATTTTTTACTCTGCCACTAAACTTAATTCCGACATTTAATCAGGTCTGTAATTTGATGGCATTCTCACTTTGCTTTGTGGTAAACTTTGGTGTGTGTTCAGACCTCGTTTCATTATTCGTTTCCTTTAGTTATTCCTTACTGTTCTGTTCAGTTAGTTCAATGTGGAGGAAAAACCTGAAACTAATCCTATATTACTAATACACAGACTTACACATTTCATGGCTAGATTGCTGGTTTTTATATTGTTTAGTAATCCGTATTTCTTACTGCCCCATTATTGTTTTGATAAGGAGTCTGGACAGCAGACAGCTCACTGAGTCGTTCTTGAGCTTTAATTAAAAGATGTGCGTGAGGCTCATGCTCGGCACACACAGCCGCTCTGCTGTGCGCGGCTTACTTCAGAAGAGCCTGTTTGCTGAATGGGACTTGAGAGTAGTGAATCAAACCTTTCTTAACTAAGCTGTGAAGTCTGACTTCACAGCTTGGAAGACGTGAAGGCAGAACTTTTTATTGTTAACTCAGTATGACTTTAGACATTTAAAGAATAGCTTCTTTAGCAGTGGTATCAGAGAGAATCATAGTAAATTGATTGCTTATTTGTTGGGGACATACAGCTGACTGGTAGAGTGACGTTGGGCATAACCTCGTACCGTTGAAACAAAGGACTGGATTCTTCACAGTTCTGGACCCCAGCTCCTTTGTATGACAGCTGCTGTGCCCACATCTGTGCGTTGCATGAGGAACCTTTCAGAACTCATCAGATTGTTGGTGGATCATAGGACTGTTGGGTGTGTTGGGTAAGGAAAGCCCTGGTTCCCATGTCTATCACAGACTGGCAACCCTGTCCATGCTCCCTCTTCCTGACACTAATGTGATAAAGCTTCGCTGTATGCTGCTCCTTGCTGAACACAGAGGCAGCAGTCATTCTCTAGGTGCTTGCAGCCTAGACTTGGGGGAAGAGGGTGCATCAGTGAGGCAGTAATCAGCGCTTGGCTGGCTTGGCAGGTAGTTGGCCCCCAGTAAATACACAGTGTATAAAGAAAGAACAGTACACAATGCTTTGAGAAGATAGTACATATTGTCCCTGACCAAGGAGCTTGCAATTTCCCCCTGGTCACATTTTTTTTTTTTTTTTTTTTTTTTTACTGGAATGTTTTAAGTTCTCAGCTCTGTGTTTCTGCTTAATTGCATACATGCCTGAGCAGCCTCTGTAAGGTTGAATGTCAGAAATGTCTTGGTTGGGATAGATTAAAGCTTTCAGGTAGAAAGTGGGAGGGAAAGCGTTGGCTGTCTCTGGCTGTTTTACTATGAAATGTATAATCTATAATGTAGTAGAACAAAAGCCATGTTTACAATTTTTACCACTTTCGTGATTTCTGTCCCCTATTCATGACTGAGAAATGAAACAGTTTGCTAGCCGCAAGTAATGCCTGTTGTTGAACCTTTCCCTGGTTTATTTAGTAGCGCTGGAGATGAAGCTCAGGGTCTTGTTAATAAGCAAGCACTGTGCCGCTGCACTAAGCGCAGTTCTGGTGAATGCTTTTCCGAGACTTGACCGCAGTAGCAGTGTGTGTCCAAGCCCTACCTGAAGGAGCAACAATAGCATTACACAGATGGGCTTGGTGGAAGGAACGGGATGAGACACCTAAGTCTCTGCCAGGTGTGGGACTGTGGCCAGTCCTGATTCTGTTCGGAGGTTCACCTTTCCAGCTTGAAAAATGGGGAATTGGGAAGCCACTTGGGCTTTAGCTCCCTAACCTCTTGGTCGCTGAGAAGAACAAGTGGGTTAACGAGAGGGGGAATGTTTTCTGAAGCTTGAAGACACTTGGAAACTGCAAGTGCCACATCCTGGTGTGGTGAGGACTTTCTGAGTTTGTGACTTCTTGAGCCATTGGATGTTGTGACCACCTAAGAGAAACTGGCTATAAGTACTGGATTCTTCCCTGTTATCCTCACTAGGCCGTGCCTCGCTCCCTTTTAGCCCCTATTAAAGGCCTCTGTAACCCACTGACCTCATTGTCCCAACAAGTTAGCACAGAAGAGTTATTCATAGCAGCAAGAGGTCCCTTGGATGGGGCCTCAGAGATGGATGGCGAAGAGGGCTATGTCTACAGCCATAGCAGGCTGCACTGGATGTGTTCCTTAATGTCAGGAGATTCGATCCTCCAGTTGATAATATCATCTAGTTATCTAGGTGACTTTCAACTACCACATTCAAATTATGGTCGGCGTTAAGGAAATGGCTTCATCTGTCTCCATATAGAATTGTTCAAATGAAAACTCTTGGTATAATGAAGAATACTCAAGTGTTTTGAAATCAAGCATATCTGACATTCTTTCTCCAGAGATGCTGAACAGCTCAGGCTGGGTTAGGGCAGGACAGCTGAAGAGCTCCGTATGCAGAGACTCAGGCCAGATAGGGTGAGAGATGAGAGGCTCTCGCTCTCGCAGAGTGATGGGCCAGCGGCTGTTGATGAGCAGGCCTTAGTAACATCCGTGCAGATAAGAAGTGGGTGGGCTGTGACACAACTGTTGTCAGGGCCTTCCTGCACCTGTGTCCTAAGTGACGTGCAGCTCTGGGCACTGCGGGCTCCATAGGCAGAGGAGCAGCATATGGTCTAGGGAAGCTTGTGCCTACATAGAGGCCCATGTGAGAATTTCTTGAATTGAGGAACACAGCTCTGTACATGGCTGTATTGGCCTCTTTCTTGCCAGGCACTGTGTGGGTTGGTTGGGGGAATTTAGGAGATGGCTAGATGCCAGCTCTGTGAGGTTCTTAGTCTCCATGATTGCAACCAAGTGCAAGCTAACCCTGGTGTGTGGACTTGATACGGGTCAGCAGAGGCTGCCCTTTGGGGCTTCCTGATCTCCACAGGAAGGGTCTGGAGAAAGAGCAAGGCATGAGTTATCCCTGTGAGGGACATTGTGAGGCATGTAGGAAATGTGCCGAAGGAAGGGTGTGATGGTGGTACCCAGACTCCTGAACAGACTTGCAGACTCCTGAGTACCCTACCAGAGATGCCTCTAATGCTGTATTTGTGGAGTGGTTTGTTCTAGCTCCAGGTGAAGAATGGGCATTTCTCAGGCAAGAGTTATGGACTTGTTTGAGATTACTTTGCTGATGGATATCAGCTTGAGTAGGGGTGTGGTGTGGTGTGGGGAGGTGTCCATGCTATTGTAAATGAAATGGGCAGCAGTAAAATGATTTGAAGTTAGTGTTCATGGGTACATGTTATAAAAGCAGAGAACACATGGGCTTCTACGGAGTGATCTCTTGGTCCCTGCGAGCAGTTGGCAGCTCTCTTTCAGATTCCTTTGGAGCTGAGTGACAGGTTTGGCTGTGGTGCCTTATGGTGGTTAAATTCTGAACCTCCTGGCACCTTATAGGTAGTTTTTATTATATTCATAGACTTAACTGGGCCCTCCCTCACCTGTTTACAGGTGTGGAGCAGGACTTCTGGGAACCAGAGGCAGTGTTCCTTCGTCTGCTTATGGCTTCAGTCTTGTCATGTTGGGCTCAGTGGGCTGTCTTGTGTCATCTTGTGTCTCCTGAAGCCCTGGCTGCTGTCCATCTATCTGAGATACCTTTGCTGAGCAGTGTATGTCTTGCCCACCTTTGCTGCTGTTGCTGTGTCTGTGTCTGAATGCTCATTATGGTTTCTATTGAGCTTTCTACTGGGAGGCAGAAAACTTCTGTTACCTTTTCTAATTCTACTTGTGCCATTACTGAGATACTCCAGATTTAGTCTAAACATTGAAAAATGTTTGTTTCTGTGCCTTTCTTAGTTACATATAACCTTGTTTACAATTGTGTGGAATAACCAGACTTTTCTGAACTGTTCTTCACAAGTATATTTTCTTTATGTTTGTGTGTGTGTGTGTCTGTGCACATCCCAGGAGGTGAAATAGGGGTGGAGGTTAGAACACTTTGTACAGGAGTCAGGGAATTGAATTCAGGTTGTCAGGCTAGGTAGCAAATGCCTTTACCTGCTGAGCCATCTCGCTCTCCAACCTGGAATCTTAATATATGAAAAACTATTTGAGACATCTGATTGAATATATTAGGAGCTGTGCTATGTGCTGTGTTTTGTCTGTAGGTAAATTATAAGGTCTGACTTGTCTAATACAGAAAAAGGGGTTAGTTATAATTGCGTTTTCTAGAAGGTAAAATAAGAAAGACCTTATAACGAGTTTAAATTAGTTTAGTTTTTAAAAATCTGATTATAACCTGAATGTTAAAACCTCCAGTATGAACTTTGCTTAAATAACTGATTTTTAAATTGGCTTTAAAACTAGTTGTGCTTTTTTCCTAGGCAGTGTTTCTTATTCCAGTAGACAGATGGTGTTCAGATGTGTGAACCCAATGTTCCCAAGCATGCAGAAAGGAGGGTGTGGTTTTAATTTGAAGTTGCTTCTAAGGAGAGCAGGAGCGAGCTGTAGTAGTGCGTGCCCTTAATCCAGCACTCTGGAGGCAGAGACTGATGATGGATCTCTGAGTTCGAGGCCAGCCTGGTCTACAAAGAGAGTTCCAGAACTGCCAGGACTTCATAAACATACATACAAATAAAAATAAAGAAGGCGGGAATTGGCTGAATGGGAAGAGAGCACACTTTGGGTGTTAGCTGCCAGTAGGCACGTCTGTAAGTGAAGACCGTGCAGAGCTGTGTTTCAGGTTTCCTGGCCTGGTACTGGATTCCCTGTGTATAGCCCATGCTGCCAGAAACTGGCTCAGAGTTTGATTTTTATTAACATTAATAATTTAGGGGAGCTTGTAGTACAGAAGCAAGAGCCATATGAAAATACGTTTGTGCTTACTCTATGTGAAAAGGATAATACTGAAAGCAGCTGTTTTTGTTGTTCTGACCAAACAGATTTGATCCTTTGCAAATATTCTCTGCTGAATTGACTTATTAGGTGAGTTTTGATACAGACATTTGTCAGGATTTGACATTCATTTCCATACCATGCCATATGATGCATCACTTGTACTGCCGCCGCCGGTGATAGCAGTTACTATTGTTTTCTAGCTCTGTGTTTGGCGCTGCATATGCGTTATTACCAGTAGCCCTGAAAAAAGGGGATCTTTATTCTTACTGAAGAAACTGATGTTCCTGTGCCCACATTAGTGCTCTTTGTGGCTCTGTCTTGCCTAAGCACAATTTTCACCCTCAGCATTTCTGAATAGGAAAGGCTCATGGTGAACAGTTGACTTTGCTGATTAGCCAGGGTTAATTGGGCTACTTATTATCTGTACAAATCCAGATGAGAAGACAGTGCTTGACTTAATGTCTTTGGTGTAGAAAGCAAGGTTAGAATGAGAGCTGATGGCAGAGTTATCTCAGCTGAGAAGTTATGAGTTGAACTAGCTTCGTTCTTTTGAGTGTCCTAAATTGAACTGTAAAGACTATTTCCAGATTATCTTGGCATCAGACGAAGTCACAAGAGCAGAGTAAGACCCTGCTGTCCTTCCCACTTCCTTGCCTCTTGGATAGAGTTGGCAGAGGGGGCCAGACTGGGACCCTCATTTTGTCCTCCTGTTACTGATCAGTTCAAGGAAGAACCGTCTTTAGTCTCCTGCAACACTCTGGAGGTCTTGTCCCCATTCCACTGATAATATGTACTTTAAGTTTCCTTAAAAGGTTGAAGATTAAGGATCATGAGCCTGCTTTAATAGACAGTCTGAAAACTAAATCTAGAAACTGACTTAGTGCAGCTTTGATGTTGTGTGGCTGAAGTAGAAGGAAGCGATTCTTGCTACTTTCCTTCCCTGTCTTAGGATGTAGGTAGGTGTTCTGGTTTTCTCTTTGTTTTGTTTGGATGTTTATTTGTGAAGACTATCCTCTCGTGTTTCGCTTTGGCTTTTTGGAACAAGTGGGAGCTATTTGAAGTGGCCTCTCCAGAGGCCTGGTTGCTGATGCTGCCGCTCCTGTCCTAGCTGGTTGACTCATTCTGTAGGTTCGGTAGGGAGGGGCTCAGTAGGAAGAGTTGCCCCGACCTCTACTGGACATGACCCCCTTTCCACTCTTTCTTCTCTCTCTCTGCCTTCTCTCTTCTGGGCTTCTCATGTAATCTAGACTGGATTTTAAACTTCTGATCCGCCTCCACCTCCTAGATGTGCTATTAGGCCTGGTTGAGCTGCAGCGGTAATTGAATTTTCTTAAGGCGTGTTGAAGTTCATTTCTTTATTGTGTTTATTCCACAGTAGATTCAATTTGTTTTTTGAAGATGATCTTCCTGTTGATTCATGCTGGCCTTGAACTCCAGTTCTTTCTACCCCTGTCTCCCAATATTGTAATGACAGTGTGCACCATTGTCCAGTAATTTAAAAAAAAATTGAATTCATTTTGTATGCATGTCTGTATGCATACTGTTTTGTTTGATTGGAGCACTGGAGTGTGGACTTAGATCAGGCCTAGACCCACTGAAATCTTCTACCATACCGCTGGGCTACTGCTTTCTTACATCGTGGACTGCCACGCAGGAGAGTCTCGATTTTTTTTTTCCATCTTTAATTTGCAATACAATGTGATAAATGTGAGTTGGGAACTTTGGCTGAGAATATTCACTTGTCCCTATAGATTTGGGTAGCTGACATCTGACCCAGTGGCAAACATGCCTGATGGGCAGAGTAGAGCTCTGGCTTAATATTTGCATTCAGGTTCCAAACATCCTAAACATTTTCCTTTCTCTTCTCCAGAAAATCTGAGGGAGTGATTTTACTACAATGTCAAGAAACAGTGCTTATGTTAAGCCCTAGGAGAACATAGAGAACTCTGAGGGCTCTGAAGCGGTGATTGTAGCTGTTTATTATTTCTGAATCTGGTTATGACTTGGAAGCTTCAAAAGATCTTTTGGCTCACTGTGTATCCCATACTGGCCTTGAACTTGAAATCCTCTTCATCCCCCCACAGTGCTGGGGTTAAAGGTGTGTGCTGCCGCTCTGGCTTCAAAGTACTTGATGGAAATTTAATTCACCAGCTGATGAATGGATAGTTGTCTTACATGTCTCAGCATACTACAACATTTGTTTTGAATGTACAGAAATATAATTTCAGAGGTAAGAAATTTTATGATAAAACAATGATACTGCTTAAGTGTGATATATAAACATTCTCTGGTTTCTGAAATGAGATGGAGTCTTTGCTTACACGATTCTTTGGACATTTTCAAGTTGGTGCAACTGGTTCTATGGTGTTGGCTTGACCAAGACCAGTTTCACATTTAATGAATGAGCTCCGTGTTAGGCAGAGGATTGTCTCTGCTTTGGTTAAAAGGAAACTCTTTCCTCCCGTGTTTATAATCCCACCTCATGGACTGCAGTCTTTTGTGGGTTTCTTGACATCACATGCCACAAAAAATGAAGGCAAACTGGTTTGTTTGCATGCATTTAGATCTAAGAACGAACAGTATTATAGGCGTTGTTTGAAGTTGTAGTTGAACAGTTGAGGATGGACAACAATTCAATTTCTGGGCCTTTTGTTTTTACTGTTTGGCTTCTCAGGTTTGGCTTTCATATTCTTGCCAGTTTGAGGTGTAGAATATGTCTTTCTGGGCTTGCTGCCCGTTTATACTTTTAATCTTGGGATTACTAGAGCCTCTGTGTCTGTGGGATAGAGTGACTGACTGTTAAAAGCTAAAGTCCAAAGTCTACAAGAATGAGGATTTCACTCTGCTCCTCTGGTCCTTTGCCGTGAGGATGTTAAGTGCTGACAGGGCCAGGGGGCAGTGTGGCGACTCTCCCTAAATGGACAGGTTTGTACTGTGGGTGGCCCTGGTGGTCAGTTTTTCTTGTGATTTCTCTAATATGGGAGAGCCTCTTGTTCTGTTTCCACAGACTAGATTGTGCAGTTCACAATGGCACCCACATCTAGACCACATAAAGGAGGATCAGGCTGTCATTAGCTGTAGTTGCTTGACTTTTTAAAGAACCCAAAATTCCATGTGTACTCATCATTAGGAATTTTACCAGCGGCTGCATGAACTATCCCAGGAAGTATCTTTTCCTTGTTATTTGAGTTATAACTATGTTTGATGACAAGGTGGAATTTGAATGTTAAACTTTATCTATTTGCAGTTACAATTGCATCAAACTGTAAATTCGGGAATTGAAGATAAATATAAACTATGCCAAGGTAGTAGTAGTATACTACCTTATTCATATACATAATATGTATATATAACAGTTGTAGTAGCGTAGTTTACCCTGTTTCAAATTGAGTTCAAAGTGTGTGTGTGTGTTGTTTTGTATGTGTGTGTGTGTTAGGTGGAGGGGAAGGGAAAATTGCAAACTTCTGTACCTCAGGTGTTAAATGTGTGAAGCTTGGACTGTTTTGCAATAAGAATAGTGTACATAGCCTTGGAATTAGAAGGCCAAATTGACTCCTTGCTTTAAAAACAATGTTGCTTTACATGTTTTTGCCTTTAGTTTACCTCTCTGTAAAATGGGGTAAGATGAACTGGCTGTGATAGCTCATGCCACCTGAGCCAGCCTAGACTACAAAGTGAGAGACCTCTTGTCTCTCAAAAAAGCAACAGCTATAGCTGAAGATGAATCTTCCCTTGCTGGTTCCTGTGTATCTTTGGTTTTTTCCATAGTAATGGAGGTAACAGCACAATTCGTTGTGTGGGACTGTTAGTCCTTGGGCTTACCAGCAAAAATCTAAGAAGTCAAGTTGCAGTATTTTCCAACATGTACTTTAAAAATCTTCATTTTTGCTTTGGAGATGTAGAGTTAGTGAGTGAGGTCAGAGGACCTGTGGCATTTGACATGTCACACATACCTGGCTGTCATTGGCTTGTCTTCTTTCTTTGTTTTACCCTGCTCATACCACTCCTAATTGCTGTGCATTTTAACCAGATTTTAGTGCATTAGACATTTTGGATGAAGTTTAGGTACATTTTCCCAGAAATCATTAGACAGCCATGAAAGCAACAGTGGAAACATTTCAGATTTCTTTGTTCTCTTTCTGGGTGTGAAGTTAGGAAAATGCAAGAATGTAAAGAACCACTCTCTTAGAAGTTACTGATAAAGTTGGGTTTAAGGGTAGCAAATGGATCTGACAGTTCTGAGAAGTTAGAGAACTTCTTCTATGGATACGCAGAGCTTGCATGCACTTACAACCTGACTCCAATAAGAGGAGGCCCAGATCTTAGTGTGGATACAAAATGAGATTATGCCCAGTGTGACTAACTTGGGAGAGGGGCCTTCGGTTTTACCTGGTTTTCAAAGAGGTCGAAGATATTCTTCCCTAAGGATTAAAAACCGCGAAAGTGAAACTCAATATGTTTAATAACAACAACAGCAAAACAGCTTAGGTTGAGGGCCAGAGAGGCAGCTCAGCAGAAAAAAATGCGGATGACAGAGATTTTTCACCATCTCTGGAACCGCATGGTGAAAAGAAAGCGCCAGCTTCCAAAAGTTGTCCTCTGACTTCCACACACATTGTGTACACACATGCATGTGCATACTAAAATAAATGTAAAACAGATGTTCAAGTTAGAAAAAAAGATCAAAAGAAGAGTAATAAAGTCCATAAGTGTAGACTGTACTTGTATCTTATACTTGTAAAGATAGAATGTACTTGTATCTTATATTGGTAGGGCCTTGGCATGCATTGATGGAGCATTAATGAGTATTGGGATTCTTTTTTCTCTCCTACTGCATTAGATTTGTACGTGTCATAATTATATTAGGTTGGGTTCCTGTTCATTGTAAAACTAATGAACAAAACAAATGGCTGATGGAGAAATTTGCTAGAGGATGCATAAGAAGGAACATAGACTGGCAACTTAGACTCCCAAGTGTGGGGAATTCCATGTTTTGTTAAGTGGAATCTATTGTGGGTCCCCTTTACAGATGATCTGTTCTCAGGGTCTGTGAGCGGCGTCCTCTGTATGCTTGATCTTGCTTGCCCCTTGGTGTTAGTGTCAGCTTGTTAGACCACAAGCATGTACCCAGGTGATTCCCATTTGCTTGCAACAGTGTTATTTCTTATTTCTCAGGTCATGGGCTGTGGTGCAGTACTTTCATGTAGGTTTGGGGTTTCTTTTGCTAAACTGGGTTGAGAATGAGACACACCCTTTTCCTCAGTCATTAGCACTGGCCTTGGAGAGCCCCCCCCCCACTCTAAACCTAGCTCTGGCAAGCCTTAGTCTTAGCTGTCCTCCCATTCTTGGTACTAGCACTCCTTTACCCTCCTGATTGACGATGATGTGGGATAACCCCCAAGACCAGTGCTGGACCCTGTTAGAGGTGCTGTCACTTCTGGAGCTGCTTATCTTGCTTTGCCTGCTCTCCTGAGTCTTTTCAACAGCCCCTACTTCCTTCCCTTCCCTCCTCTGTCTGTCCTCCTTCCTCCAGCCAACCCTTCCCTTTTCAGTGAACTACAAATACTCTTGAACAAATTTTCTATACATTTGGCTTTTTGTTATCAGTAGGTTCTTTTGCGGAGAGCTCTAACTTCCTTCATGGAAGATCTCTCAGTAATATATCTGTATTTTTTGTGGCTTCTAATAGTGTCCTGTAGCTAATAGCACCCAAAAAAATCATCAAACTGTCTCTCTGCCATTGCATTAGAACCTTTATGAAGTGAGGAAAAAGCAAAGACCTTTTAAACTTACAAAGAACAAGCTTGCGCTGATTTCCTGGTGCATCTGAGAATATGTGTTATTAAATGAGTCAGACAAACTCTGATTTTAGGTGGAGAGCTTTAGGAAAAGTTTGGAACTGAGTTTCAATGTAGTCTATAATCTGAAAATAATTGTGACACACATTCTTGTGTGTCCCAATGCTTTGTCTTGCTGAGGTGAACATGGCCAAGATTCCTATTGGAGCAATGATGTGCTGTGCTTTAGTTGTGATACGGTAACAGACAGGCATGAAGGCGGCTTGATGGCTGCTAACACGCCAGAGGTAGGATCAGATTGAGCAATAATGGTGTTTTATTATTGCAGTTGGGCTAGAACTCCATAATAGGCCAAGAGATGGAATGGTTTTGTGTTTCTGTAAGGGGTCCTGTGTCTGTAGCCCTCTGTCTAAACGTAGTGGGGCCAGTGGCCTACTTGGGGAGTTTAGAAAATGCAAATAAAAGCTAGTTAACATGACTCTCATACTAGCTGATGACTAAGTCCAGGACCTCTCTGCTATCAGTAGGCACTCAGCATGAGCGTTTTAGTGTGGATATTTCCTCTAGATAATGACAGGTGTAATTAATAACTGAAGAGCAGTGCAACAGGAACAAAATGAAAAGTAGAGATGTTTGCCAAAGGATTAAAAATGGTGTTTATTCAAATAGTTAGAACATAGACCAGATTTGGGTTAAATTATTCATGTGCTGCCTTAAGCAGTTTTGATTTTGTAACTCCCACCCTGGGTACTAGCAATATAAGACTGTCTGTTGTCTAAGAAAGCAGCCATTACAACTGTCGAGTGGCTTTATATGGAGCTGTGCCTGTTTCCTTGGTGAATCATGTTTGTTCTGAGCAGAGTTCTATGTGGTTGGCTGATACTTTGTGACATAAGGTAGAATGAAAATGGAAGAGTGCTTATTTCCAACTGCTGTCCTTTTGCTTAGTGTATAGGAGCTTCATTTATTAGAGTAGGGATGGATGTGCTTATGAGATGACAGCAAGAGACTGAAAGAGCACTTCGAATGGTATTGTTGTCACTAATTCTGGCTTCTGAGTGTGTAGTTGAAAGGCCTGGGTAGACACCTCCCATCTCTGATCTGTGGGTGTCTCTATGATAGTAGAGGCATGAGTTGGTACTTTGAGTTCTAGAAGAATGGCTCCTAGATGGTGTGGGCATGGTGTCATATAACATAGGCATGATACAGGCCCGACAACCCAATACGTTGATCCTAACTTCAGCAACTTTTATTTTTGTATATGACAGACTTGATGTAGATAATTGCTCTTTGCCTTCTTCTTCGTCTTTATGTGCGCATTCCTTCCCCTCGGCCCATCAGATATCCTTTGGGGCCATTTCCATTTCACTTTCCTCATGTTTCATTCCTGTATCTTTCTTGTCTAGACCAAGTGGAGCAGCCAGCTGGCAGTAGCGCCATGTAGGACCCTGCAGGAACCCCTGGTAAGTGCACTCGTGTACTTGCCAACCACCCAGTGTAGTGGTACCTCTTGCTTCAGAGATAGAAGCTACAAGTCCTCTGTCCCCTTGAAGTTCTGATGAGTTATTGTGTTTTCTCTTGTAATTTCTTTAATGTAGCAGACAGAAACCAAGTACCTGGAGAGAACTTTTCTGATTAAGGAAATATGGCAGGTCACATCTGCCCAACAGTGCTGGTGTATGATAACAGTTTCTCACAGTAAGTGGGAGCAGAATTAATTTGTCACAAATGTATTTGTTCCTCTGGCTTCAAGCTTTCAGTTTCTCTCATAAAATAGCACTCTAATGGGACAGACATAGGGTTTTCTGGTAGCCCCTTCATCTCTAGTCAGAGGACCTCAGGAGAAGTATCTTGATAAATGGTTCTGATTGAGAAACTTTAGACGTTAGTCCTAGCTCCCCAAACAAATGATAGTCTTACTAGATTTCCTGTTGCCATATAATCCATTGTTCACTAAGTTACCTTGGTGGTATCATTTTTCATCTATAGAATTGCATAATTTTTAATAAATGTATAGATAACAAATTCCTGTATGTGTGTTGTGACCTCAAATCTAATACACTGGTATAGTCCAGTACTCTGACATTTGAGAGAGCTCCCCCAGAGAACAGGGAAGGTTTTGCTGTGTTCTGAGCTTTAGATTGTCACACTGGGAAAGGGGGCATTGTTGCTGAATCTTGTGGGTAGAGTGCCTCTGCACCCCCTGCAAGATGCTTTGAAACGTACTCTGGTCAGTCAGCATTCTTCACGACAGAGAATTGTGACTGAGAGTGTCATTGTGCTATGCTTGAGAAGTCAGGCTAATTACTCTTTGTGATTATGGTGTGCTCTTGTTCATCCTCTGAAGAACGTTCAAGAGGTGCTCGTCCTCATGTGGTCTGTCCTCACGATGGATTGCATGTCCTGCTGTGGCTTTAGGGTGAATACCTGGGGAGTAGAAAACAAAGTAACTTGATGAGGAGCCCAGAAATGGACATGTGTTATGAACCAGCTGTTTTAGTGGTGTGTTTTGTTTTGTTTTAAGGCAGGGAATACAGTGTAAATAGCATTTGTCTTTCACATACTTTAACAGCTACATTTTGAGTGTACCACACTGCAGGTTTTATTATAATGGAAGCATATTTAATGTTTTCCATATGTCTGGTTTGCTT
Source organism: Ondatra zibethicus (assembly GCA_004026605.1). NCBI lineage: Eukaryota > Metazoa > Chordata > Mammalia > Rodentia > Cricetidae > Ondatra > Ondatra zibethicus. The sequence continues at coordinate 128,176 of PVIU01002685.1, read as the reverse complement.
CATGTTTCTACTTGTGCTACTTGGGCATGGAACAGCACTTGGTTTGTCAAATCTTTGAATTGCCTTGGCAAGGTATTCTGGTCAACAGATTGACTCTTGCTTTTGTAGTAAATTTTACAGTATGCCTTTATTTCTAATGTCTCTGAAGCTTATTGCAGAGGCCATGTTGAGGTTACAGTTCTCTGTTTAAAAACGTGTAGACAGTTATAGTAAAGGGTTGTACCTACGTACTGACTATACTAAGTACCAGCAGTACTTTTTAGGAAAACACCTCTGCACCTAATTTTGAGAGTCCTGTCTGAAGGCTCCGCTGCTGGCCTTGTGTGTGCAGCAGCTCTGCTGCATCATGTTGTCAGACTGAACATCACACACAGGAAGGACATAGACATTGAGGATAAGGAACTGTTGAAAGGGGAAGAGTACAGATTCTGTTCAGCACAGATCCTTCAAGAGCCTTTGTCAGAAGTTAACAGTGTAAGGTCACTACAGCGGGGAGTCCAAAGAGCCTCCCTCCCTCTGTGGAAGGTGCCTGTGTGTCTGCTATAGCACTGTAAGGTAGAGACGGGAGTCTGCCTCGTGTGGTGCCGATTAGTATGATTCTTCACCTGGAGATGGGGTCATCATTGCCATGATCCTCTGCCCTTTAACTTCCCTTCATACCAGAGTGGTGGTGCTTTTGGTCGTGTGTGCGTGTGTTCCAAGCCGTGTCAGCTGCAGGTGGAAAAGAAGAACATGTGGGCATACTGTAAGGAACTCATAGTCATACAGTTACAACAACAACCCGACTCCCCCCAAACAAAACAAACCCAAGCCTGTTTTCTTACTGGCTTAAAGATTTAGACACTTAAAATGATTATTTTAGGATTTTCTTTTTGAATGAAGACGAACAAATGACTTGTTTTGTGTAGTTTGTTTTCTTGTTGTATCTATTAAACTTTTATCAAAATCTTTTTAGCTAGTACTTTATATTATAGTTGATTTCTGTACTTTTGTTTTATGCCATTTTGAGTTTCTGATCAGCTGTCTTTATTTTAGCTGACCATGCCTCTTGTGATCATCTGCTGTTGAGACTGTCGAATGTTGCAAGTGATGGGTGGTTTCTTGTCTGTCTTCAGCTGAGGTGGATATAAAGGTGGTAGAAGGCTTGTTCGTGAAAAACAAGAAAACATTTTTTTTCGGGGTTTGGGGATCGGCGGTGAGAACAGTGCTGGAAAAGAGGGGAGTGTTGGGGAAGGGGCTTGACCCTCACCTGGACTGACTACCAGTTTGGGGTCAGTCCTACAGTGGTCTCACCTGTGTTCCTTTGGGGATTCAGTTTCTTGTTGTAACTTTTCAGTAGATGCCATGCTTTAATTTAGCTTTCTATGGTTTGGGATCATTTAGAATGCAGTTAGCATTTCTGAACTGTGTTCCTCTTCCCATGTTGTTAATGAAATAAGGGCTATGCTGGCTGAAGTTATTCCCAATTTCTCTGCATTTGATGTTGGAGCCATGTTTGTCCTTCATAATGCAGTGCAAATGTTTACTTCTAAAGTAGAAGCTGCAGTTATGGCTTATCCTATCTTAACTAATAAAAGGTTCTAAGTAATACCTATTGTTTCTCTCCAATATGCCTTTGCTCATAATTTTATCATTAATTTGATAGCTATTATAGCTGTGAAACTAAGGACCAAGTGCCTAAAAATGTAGAACTTAATGAATTTTTTTCCTCTGACAGGATTTGATGGTATTTATAGTCAATCATCCATTCCTTTTTTTTTTTTTTAGAATTACCTATAAATACAATTGACTTTGTTTCGGTTAATAATCGTTTAAGGATCAGAGTGATCATGAACGAATGAGTAAATAGATATATGCTGTGTTTCAGGGAAGAAGAAATCCCAAGAGAACAAAAACAAAGGCATCAAAACCCAGGCCGTGCAGCTGAAGGCAAGTGAGCCAGACTCCACCTTTGCAAACATGAGAGGGTCTGCAGAAGGTAAGTGATCTAGAGCTTGGTGGTCTCAATATGTGTTACTCATCTAACTTGTTGTCTTCTGGCTAGCCCACCTGAGTAGTAGTCAAGAACTATGGAGGGCCCAAGTAGCAAGAAAACTATCTGAGTTTAAGTATAGTAAACTGAACTTTCTATACCCCACCTCTTCTTCAAAATAAAATTATTATCCCCTTAAAATGAAGTAAAGCATGCTGCATAGTTAGTTGCATTCATAAAGAATGTAGTAGCTCAAACCTTTAATCCCAGCACTAGAGAGGCAGAGGTAGCAGGCGGGTCTCAAGGCCAGTCATGTGAGACTAGTCTTTATAGTGAGACTGACTAAAAACTTATCTTTTCAAAACAAATTTTTTTTTGTGTGTGTGTGTGTGTGTGTGTGTGTGTGTGTGCGCGCACGCATGCGTGTTGAATGCTTTGAAAACAAATCTGTAATAACAAACTAGGCTGGCAAGCCATGAAGATGCTCTAGGTTACTAGCAATGTGACATTCTGATCTGCTCAGTGGTTACACAGATGCTATTTATTTAAGGAAATTGTCCTAATGATATACCGTGTGTGTGTGTGTGTGTGTGTGTGTGTGTGTGTGTGTGTGTGTGTGTGTGTGTGTGTTTTATTAAACAGTTACTTACAAATATCAGATACCTTAGATTTTGTATAGCAGAGTGAAAACTAGTTGGGTCATGATTTATATCTTTTATGTTTCTCTTCACAGAATCATGTTCCCCCTCCCCAATAGATGTCTCTGAGCATTGATATTCTAGATCTTTCATGATAGCCGTCAACTTTCCCTGCTCAATGCAGTTGTGTTGCACGGAGAGGGCTCACTTGTTCTTCCCGGCCACACTGCTAGCTTAGCCCCAAAATAACCACACAGAAATTATATTAATTAAATCACTGCTTGGCCCATTAGTTCAGCCTCTTATTGGCTCTCACATCTTGATTTAGCCCATTTCTATTAATCTGTATATCGCCACGTGGCAGTGGCTTACCGGGAAAGATTGAGCATGTCTGTCTCTGGAGATTCCATGGCATTCCTAAAACACAAAGACAAAAGGACTTCCTACACCACAGTGGAGCTTCCATATTTGGGAATCTTATGTGTCTCAGTTACAGGCAAATTCATACAGAGACAGGAGCTTGCCCAAGATTGTTCATTGTGACACAGACAGATTTCAGAATATAGACTTGTGACTCTTGCAAGAAATATTAGTGTATGTGTGGGGGAGTATTAATATTTTGAATACTTTTTATGGCCACTTAATTTGCCCCGTTGATGATGATGACACTCAAAAAAAAATCAGTTTTTGTGCCCTTCTTGTTACTCAGAAATGTTTGGGTTCATTGTGTACATGGCCTTTAGGGCGGCCAAGTGAGTCAGGTCGAAGGTCAGTGTGATTTTTAAACCAGAACTTCCTCCATCCCCATACCTCCCTTTATGCACTACACAGTGGGGCAGGTAAGAGGAGTTCATTTTCCTTCTGAGAGCAAATTTGCTAAGACATTTGTTTGAAAAATACAAACAACACTAAACAATTTTTATTTAAAAGTAGAGTTTGAAAATGTAAGAGTTTCTTGTTGTACCATTAAACCATGAAAGACATTTGATGCTCAGGCCCAGTTTTTGGTACTGCTGGTCAGTGTGAGGATGTCTTTGCCTAGTGCAGCTGCTGACCCAAGGTCTCTCAGCCCTTATGTTTGAAAGCCCAAGAAGACAGATACTGCTTTATGGGCCTACCTTGTTAGATTGTGCACATTAAGCACTTATTACTTTAGACCAGTGGTTCTCAACCTGTGGGACCCCATTGAAGGTTACATATCAGATATCTACATACTAGATATTTACATGAAGTAGCAAAGAAATAATTTATGGTTAGAGGTCACCACAAAATGAGGAACTGTATTAAAGAGTCAAAGCATTAGGAAGGTTGAGAACCTCTGCTTTAGACAGTGTCAAACCAGATTAATCATCAATTGTAGACAGCTTTTAAAACTAAGGAAACCACAGATTACCATTGTTACAACTCTCCTGGCTTGTTGAGAGCACGCGGAAAATATGAAATACGTCTAAGGGAGAGAAAGCTGGTTTCTGTTTAGAAACAGGAGCCTATTGCTAATGAGGTAGCAGCAGATGATAGAAGTAGGACCCCTGTTTCTAGGAAATAACAAGAGGGCTAGGCCCAGGTGCTTAAGTGAACTTGTGCTCCTACCTTTGTATTTGCTGTATTTGCAGAGCTTGTAGCACTTGTCCACTCTTGAGCATTTCCTCACTCCAGTGGTTCCGATGTGGACAGCCTGCTGCATCCTGACAGTTTAGTTGGACTGCTCTTTTCTGCCTCTGTCTCAGCCTGTTGTCCAACAGCGCCTTTCCCACATTAGTTTCAGCATTCAGAAAAGCCTTTTTCTGCATCTCTTCATCCATCCCATAGTTGAGTTTCCTAAATGACTCTTTCCTACATTCAAGTGCTGTACTGGATACTTTTTGTCCTTCTTTTTGATGATCCCATTGCTTTTTCCTCTCCATCCTTGATGGCTTTAGCCTGCGTAGCACACTTCATGCCACATAGCCAATTAGTTCGTTGCTTGCTGTGTGTAGTTTCTGCCAGAATAAAACTTGTCCTTGGTAATAATTTTATCCTGCTGTAAACTTAGGATGTGTGTGGGAGGTAGGGCTTAGGGTCCTGACAGTCTGGGGCGACCCATGCTGTCTGCTGTGCATGCTCCATGGGGATCTGTCGGGAAGCTTGAGTTGGCCAGTTTACTTGGTGTAGAAAAATTATATCTCTGCCTCCTTTGCAGTCTTCTGAATTCTGAGAGTGACTATGAGAGAACAGGCTGAATTCAATAGCATAGCAGTTGGTCTCCTTACTGGGCAGGTGACATTGTGGACCATCCTACCAGCATCACCCCGGTAGCAGATCTGATCTGGAAGAGTCTTCTGTTCTCTTCCACTTACAAGCCCATTCTCTTCCTTTATAGAAACCTTGAAAGAGCTCCTAATAGTCCTTTCATTTCCTTCCTTCCCTTTGAGGATTCGTCCTCACTGTTCTGCTGTGGCTGTTGACTTGGTCCCCAGACCTCCCTGTTGGCAAATGGGGCATATCCCAGTTTTAGTCCTTTATTTACCCAGCATCCTGCAGCTCTGGACTGAGTGGACCATTCCTTATTGTGACTTGTTTCTTGGCCTAAAGACCATTCATCACTCAGTCCTACTTCGTGTTCTGTTGCTGTGATAAAACAACCAAAAGCCACTTCGTGGTAGAACCAGTTTATTTGGCTTACGTGCTATGGCATGTTTAATGAGGGAAGCCGAGGCAGGAGGAACTCTGCTTATTGAATTGCTTCAAGTCTCAAATTCAGCTACTTTTTTTTTTTTATTATTCAGCCTGGGACCACATGCCCAGGGGTTGTACTGCCCACAGTGGGCTGGACCCTCCAACATCAACCATCAATCAAGAAAATGCCCCACAGATATGTCTATAGGCTAATGTAATGGAGGCATTTCCCCAGTTGATGTTCCTTCTTCCCTGATAGGTCAGTCTGACAAAGACATTTGCCATCACATCCACTCAGTGTCTGGGATATAGTCCTTCCCTGTCTGTTCACTTTCTAGTTAGTCTGAAGTTCATTGCTCATTAACCATTTTCCCCTGAGTACTTGGGTATAGGTAAGTGCCCCAGCCTCTGTGTTGACCTCAAGATTCTTATGAAATTCTACTTAATATAATACCATACCCTAAACTTTAGCTCATCCTAAGTAAACTCATGATTTCTCTGTGCCACATGTAAGCAGGATTATTGCAGTTTCCTGCAGTCTTCTGGCTTCTCACTACAGCCAGTCAATAAGCATGTTTTGTCAGCTTCATTTTTACAATCCATGTACCCTGGGTCTGATTAATTCCACCACCTTCCTCACCCTACTACCTGTATGTCACCATCCTGCACCTCTCCTAGAGCAGAGAGCTCTTCTTGCCCATCCCCCTTCCTTGCCCACCCAGGTTTTCTATTTCCTTCTAGTGAGCAATATGACTCTCTTTAAAGTGGAGCCGTATGACTTCTCCCTTAGAACCACCTCCCTGTTGACTTGGTGTAATGGCCAGCTTCTCATGATCCCTAGGCCCTAGGTTACCTCTAGTCTCATCTCCTGGCGCCTATTCCCAGCCTTGAAGCTGCTTAGTACATCATGACTTAGAGCTCATGTATTTGCTGCTGCTTCTACCCAATGCATTCTGTCCGCCAGATGACTGCATGGCTTGTTTGCTTTGTCTCTTCAACTGTAGCTTCATTAGCAAGCCCTCCTCTGGACTGTCTACTTTGGGTGGACATGAGCACATAGACTCAGAAGTGATTGGAGATTGCTCCTGATTCATAACAATTGGATTAGGCTTCTAAGAGATAGGAAGTTTCCTTGAACTGATTATATCATTCTAGAATGGATTCTAGTTCCATCCTTCAGGTACAAGTATCAAGAATCTAATCTGATAGGTTTAGCAGGTTCTTTGAATCATGAGAAATTAATTTACAACTAGTTTCCTTACAGTTAATACCGACTGTTCCAACACTGTTGTAGGCACTATAGTTTGTATAAATAAAAAAGCTCAGTACCCTGTGGATCTGCTTGTCCTGAAGTGTTGAGTGTTTCCTCATCCTAAGCAGGCCCTTTCATTTGTTAAGTCAGTGGAAGGGATTTGCAGCCAGCTCATCTCTATAAACGGATGTTCTTGCTTACATATCTTAGTGCCTTCCAGCAATAAAGTCATAGGCGTTGATCACACAGCAGCCAGTGTGTTCTTATATCTGTGCTTCTGCTCCTCTGTGCTCCCTAGGTCCTAAGGAAGAAGATGAGAGGCTTTTGGCTTCCGCACCTGAGCAGCCAGCCCTTCTTCCCGAGGTGATCAATCAGGATGCAGTTCCACAGGTGGCCACCCCTCTCCCCGCCTGTGAACCACAGCCAGAGCCAGATGGGAAACAAGAAGTCACAGATTGTGAGATCAATGATCTGGAGGAAGAGGAAGAAGAGGAGGAGGATGAGGAGGAGGAATTGGAAGAAGAAGAAGAGGAGGAGTTAGAAGAAGATGGGGAGGAAGAAGCTAGCATACCTATTGAAAGCTCTGTGAAAGAGCCAGAAATACGGTGTGAAGAAAAGCCAGAGGATTTATTGGAAGAACCACAGAGCATTTCAAATGAAACTTCTGAAGACTCTCCAGACATGGCCCCTCTTCTTCACATCCCCAGAACTAGAGAGGAGGCCAACGGTGATGTGTTTGAAACGTTTATGTTTCCGTGTCAACATTGTGAACGAAAATTTGCAACCAAGCAGGGGCTTGAACGTCACATGCACATCCACATGTCTACAATCAATCATGCTTTCAAGTGCAAGTACTGTGGGAAAGCGTTTGGCACACAGATTAACAGGAGGCGGCATGAACGTCGCCATGAAGCGGGGTTAAAGAGGAGACCCAGCATGACACTACAACCCTCAGAGGACCTAGATGATGGCAAGGGAGATAATGTCACTTCTAAAGAGGAGTCAAGTCCACCTCAACTTGGACAAGACTCTCTGATACTGAACTCAGAAAAAGCCTCCCAGGAAATAGTAAATTCATCTAGTGTGGAAGAGAACGGTGAAGTTAAAGAACTTCATCCGTGCAAATACTGCAAGAAGGTATTTGGAACTCACACCAATATGAGACGACATCAGCGCAGAGTTCATGAACGCCACATGATTCCCAAAGGTGTCCGTCGAAAAGGAGGACTCCTGGAGGAGCCTCACCCACCAGCAGAGCAGGCACCACCTTCCCAGAATGTTTATGTACCAAGCACAGAGCCGGAGGAGGAAGGAGACGCTGATGATGTCTACATCATGGACATTTCAAGCAACATCTCTGAAAACCTAAATTACTATATTGATGGTAAGATTCAGACCAACAACAGCACTAGTAATTGTGATGTGATTGAGATGGAGTCTAATTCTGCACACTTGTATGGCATAGATTGTCTGCTCACTCCAGTAACAGTGGAAATTACTCAAAATATAAAGAGCACCCAGGTCTCTGTAAACGATGAACTTCCTAAAGAGTCTCCCAGTAGCACAAATTGTGAATCCAAGAAACGGAGAACTGCCAGTCCACCTGTGCTCCCCAAAATTAAAGCCGAGGCAGATTCTGACTCCACAGCGCCCTCATGTTCCTTAAGTCTGCCTCTGAGTCCATCAACAACAGAGGTGGTGTCTTTCCATAAAGAGAAGGGCGTCTATTTGTCTTCAAAGCTCAAGCAGCTTCTTCAGACCCAGGACAAACTGGCTCCTCCTGCAGGGATGTCAGCAGCTGAGATCCCTAAGTTGGGTCCCGTGTGTGTATCTGCTCCTGCATCCATGTTACCTGTGACCTCTAGTCGGTTTAAGAGACGCACCAGCTCTCCACCCAGTTCTCCACAGCACAGCCCTGCCCTTCGAGACTTTGGTGGGAAACCAAGTGATGGGAAAGCCGCATGGACAGACACAAGTCTGACTTCCAAGAAACCCAAATTAGAAAGTCGTAGTGACTCACCAGCATGGAGCTTGTCTGGGAGAGATGAGAGAGACACTGGAAGCCCTCCTTGCTTTGACGAATACAAACTAACAAAGGAATGGGCAGCCAGTTCTCCTTTCAGCAGTGTGTGCAACCAACAGCCATTGGATTTATCCAGTGGAGTCAAACAGAAGTCAGAGGGTACAGGCAAGACTCCAGTCCCGTGGGAATCTGTATTGGATCTCAGTGTGCATAAAAAGCCTTGTGATGCTGAAGGCAAAGAATTCAGAGAGAACCATTCAGCACAGCCAGCATGTGGTGCTGCAAAGAAGAAGAAACCAACCACCTGCATGCTACAAAAGGTTCTTCTCAATGAATATAATGGTGTTAGCTTACCTACAGAAACCACACCAGAGGTGACCAGGAGCCCAAGTCCTTGTAAATCCCTAGATACACAGCCAGATCCTGAACTTGGTCCTGACTCACGTTGCTCAGCCCCTACTGTTGAGTCCCCACCTGAAGTTGATGGCCCTTCATCACCCTCTCTACAGACAGCCTCCATATCTTCAAGTCAGCTGCCTCCTCTCTTGATCCCCACAGAGCCTTCTTCCCCACCCCCCTGCCCTCCTGTGTTAACAGTTGCCACTCCACCGCCTCCCCTCCTTCCAAATGTTCCCCTCCCCACTCCCTCTTCTGAAGCATCTCCTCAGCAGTGCCCCTCTCCATTCTCCAACGCCACTGCCCAATCTCCCCTTCCAATTCTCTCCCCAACAGTGTCCCCTTCACCCTCTCCCATTCCTCCTGTGGAGCCGCTCATGCCTGCTGCTTCCCCTGGCCCTCCAACACTTTCTTCCTCCTCCTCTTCCTCATCCTCTTCCTCTTCCTTCTCTTCCTCTTCATGCTCCTCCACATCCCCCTCACCACCCCCTCTCTCGGCAGTGTCATCTGTGGTTTCCTCTGGGGACAACCTGGAAGCACTTCTCCCTGCAATAACTTTTAAACAGGAGGAGTCGGAGAGTGAAGGTCTGAAACCCAAGGAAGAGGCCCCGCCCGCGGGTGGGCCGAGTGTTGTTCACGAAACATTCAGCAAAAGCTTTGTTTGCAATGTCTGTGAATCACCTTTTCTTTCCATTAAAGATCTAACCAAGCATTTATCTGTTCATGCTGAAGAATGGCCCTTCAAATGTGAGTTTTGTGTGCAGCTTTTTAAGGTGAAGACTGACCTGTCAGAGCATCGGCTTTTGCTTCACGGAGTCGGGAATATCTTCGTGTGTTCCGTATGTAAGAAAGAATTTGCCTTCTTATGCAATTTACAGCAGCACCAACGTGATCTCCACCCAGATGAAGTGTGCACACATCATGAGTTTGAGAGTGGGACCCTGAGACCCCAGAACTTCACAGACCCCAGCAAGGCCCGTGTAGAGCATATGCAGAATTTGCCAGAAGAGCCTTTGGAAACTTCTAGAGAGGAGGAGTTAAATGATTCCTCTGAAGAGCTTTACACAACCATCAAAATAATGGCTTCTGGAATAAAGACGAAAGATCCAGACATTCGACTTGGTCTCAATCAGCACTACCCGAGCTTTAAACCACCTCCATTTCAGTACCACCATCGAAACCCCATGGGGATTGGCGTAACAGCCACAAACTTCACTACCCACAATATTCCACAGACATTCACTACTGCCATTCGCTGCACAAAGTGTGGAAAGGGGGTTGATAATATGCCTGAGCTGCATAAACATATCCTGGCGTGTGCATCTGCAAGTGACAAGAAGAGGTACACTCCTAAGAAAAACCCAGTGCCCCTGAAACAAACTGTGCAACCCAAAAATGGAGTGGTGGTTTTAGACAACTCTGGGAAAAATGCCTTCAGACGGATGGGGCAGCCCAAGAGACTGAGCTTCAATGTTGAACTCAGCAAAATGTCTCCAAATAAGCTCAAGCTAAGTGCACTGAAGAAAAAAAATCAGCTGGTACAGAAAGCGATCCTTCAGAAGAACAGATCTGCAAAGCAGAAGACAGACCTGAAGGACACTTCCGAGGTATCCTCTCATATCTGCCCTTACTGTGACAGGGAGTTCACGTACATTGGCAGCCTGAATAAGCATGCTGCTTTCAGCTGTCCTAAAAAACCCCTCTCTCCTTCCAAAAGAAAAGTTTCCCATTCATCTAAGAAAGGTAGCCACACATCACCTGCCAGCAGTGACAGAAACAACAGCAGCAATCCCCGGAGACGGACTGCAGACACAGAGATTAAGATGCAGAGCACGCAGGCACCCTTGGGCAAGACCAGAGCTCGGAGCTCAGGCCCTGCCCAAGCCTCACTGCCCTCCTCATCCTTCAGATCCAGACAGAATGTCAAGTTTGCAGCTTCAGTCAAATCCAAAAAAGCAAGCTCTTCATCCTTGAGGAACTCCAGTCCTATAAGAATGGCCAAAGTTACTAATGTTGAGGGCAAAAAATCCAAAGCTGTTGCCAAGAGTCATTCTGCTCAGCTCTCAAGCAAATCCTCCCGAAACCTGCACGTGAGAGTGCAGAAGAGCAAAGCTGTTCTACAGAGCAAGACTGCTCTGGCCAGTAAGAAAAGAACAGACCGGTTCATAGTAAAGTCTAGAGAACGGAGTGGGGGCCCAATCACCAGAAGCCTTCAGCTGGCAGCTGCTGCGGACCTGAGTGAAAGCAGGAGAGAGGACAGCAGTGCCAGGCATGAGCTGAAGGACTTGAGGTAAGCCCAGACTCGGGGAGGTGAGGACCGCCAGGAGAGCTGTAGCCGGCCTGGAGGATGTTTTGTTTCCCCCTATAAAATGTTGACACGAGCCTTTTAGCAAAGTGGCAGTTGCATAATTTGTAGTATACCCTTGCTGCTTTGACTGCTGTACAGATGAATAAATACGTTTTATTTCAGACTTAGTACTCACAAAGTGGTACATTTCTTTAATTTGTGGATGGAACTTGAACCCATTTCCCCATGTGAAATGATAAGTTTCTCTGAATCCACATCTTGGACAGTGTTTTAGTGTCACTCGTGTTGGTTCCTGGTCCTACATTCCTTAGGGTGAAGTGGATCACAAGTCCATTAGCAACCACAGTGTACTCTTTTATAATAGTTTGTGACTTAAGCATAGTTGCTAATGTCTAAGACTGTTTATTATTAATGCTTCCATTTGCTAGTGTTTAAATTTTAAATTTGTTCCACATTGCTTAAAATAAAATACCATATATCTTAAAAATGCCTTATGTTCCCCCTCCAGCCCTCTGCTTTCAGCCTTAGTGTGACCAGCAGTCAAGGTTCTAATGGGCAAGAAGAGTGGACTTGGCACTGAGATTGCAGGGAGGCAGGGCCCTGTGGCCCTGAGGCTCAGTGCCTTCCACAGTAACATTAGGTTTCATTTCATCTCACTTGACCTTACTGCCTTATTCCATGTTCTCCCCGTATTAGAAATGGTTCTCAGGGACAGACAGGATGATGTGGCCCTAGTTTGAACTGTTATGTTGACTTCTCAGGCTGAGTTGATATACACTTGGAATTCCCAAATAATGTCCCAATGTCTCCTGTCAGTGGCCATCAGAAGGCATATAACTTGGACACCTTGTATGCGGCCTGCCTTCATTCTGGGCTGTCATGGCTATAATTCTGGGTGTTGGAAGCTTACAAAGTTAGGGACAGCTGTGGAGTGACTTGTTTTAGAGAAGACCGATGCACGCAGTTCCATTGTCACTGTATGACTGATCATATAGTTCTTGATCCTCGTGTGCCTTGAAGCATAGCAAAACAAAGCTCTAGACAATGGGCACCAGCAAAGGCTGATTTCAACGATTCACTGTAGGGCTGAAGAATGGAATTTTTTGAAGGTACTTCAAAACATGCTGAGTGTTAGTTGCTATAGATCTGGTCATCTTTGACCATACCGGTGCATAGGTGGCATTGTGGAGTTGGCTGTGGGGATAGAAAGCACTGTTTTCAGTTGTCTACACACCCTTCTCGTTAGTGGCCTCTGTTCTAGGGAATTCTGCACAAACGGAACATAACTGAACCATCATTTTTGTGGGTTACCATTAAGAACACCTCAAGGTGGTTGATGCTTTAGAATGTCCTGTTCTAGTATTTTCTAAAAGCTTTTCCTCTTTCATACTGGATCCGATTGAGACTTTTCAGGAGTGAATGTATGAAAAGGTGAGAGCTGAGTATAAAGTTCACTCACTTTGCTCTTACTGGTATTGTAAAGACTCCTTAAGCCTAAAGTACCCCCAAATGTATCTTTTTTATTCCAGGAAACTTTAAACTATTCTGATAGTTAACAGAGTTACATCGCTGAAGTTAAAGTTGACCTAAAAGTATCACTTAAAGATAACGAAAACATGAGTAGTGCACTCAGTAATAGACCATGCAATAGATGTCCCTGGTGGCTAATCTTTTTCCTTTGTGAGTCACTGCCCCTGTGTTGTAGACAGATCTGCAGAATGGGGGTATCTCATCCAAGGCACTTACCATGGGGCTACAACTTCGTGAATTGTTTTGGACAATTAAAAACCGAATGTCCAATGGGACATGATGTTTGACTGTCTAGACATGACTGGGCGTTTCTGCAGAGTGTGTTTAGTTATTAGTATCCCATAGCAAATGTAGACAACAGTAGGATTCTTGGCTGCTGGCATATGCATATCAGGTGTCTTCTAACTCAGGGCTGACACAGGCTAGACTGAGTTCATTCTCAGAAGCTTGTGTGTTGTATGCTGACAAGGGAGGAACGTTTACTGACAGTGGTTCTCTATTCCAGTGTTTTCTCTCAGTTGGCTTAGAGGAGACTCCATGATGCAAGCAACTGTTGTTCATGGAGCTCCCATGGGCAGTAATTTGCTGTCCTCAGCTCTGCAGAACTTGCAGCTCACTCCTGCCTGCTTGTCAATTGGAGCAAACCATAATTATTTGAAAGCCAGTGTAGGGTTCTGTAGTTCTTTCATGGACATGGCTGCCACCAGCCACATGCATAACCAGAACACAGCATTGAGCACAGGAATCCACATATTATCAGTTGACCACTTCCTGAAGCACCAGCCGGTATGGGGGTAAAAAGCCATGAGCTCCAAATGCTTTTCTCACAATAAAACCACATGTGCACATATGCACCAAAAAACAAAACAGGTGAGCCTTGCCCTGGGTGTGTAGCACAGTCTGCCTGGGCCTTCTTGCTGCTGCCTTTGGATATGTTTTGAGGACTCATTTCCAGAAAGGAAGTCAGACTCTTACTGTATTCTCCCCCTGTAATAATCCAAAGGAAGGGCTGCTCTATCTAAGCAATGTTTCATTTTCCACAACACCCCATCCTCCACCACCAATGTCCAGAAGTTAGAAAGCTAGAAAAGAAGCAACTTTGGGACAGATTCTCCGCCACCACCAAGTGCTGAGTTAACAAAGTACCCCTCTCCCCTGACAGCCTCACCCACTGTGGGTAGGAAACAACCCTGCATCTTGGGAGCTGGTGTGGCGTTTCAGAACTATTGAGTCATTTATGTGTTTCTGTCTTGGTGACATTTGTCTTAGAGTCACTTCACCTTTTTCTTTAACGTGGTCAGTTCATACAAGGTTGTGTTATGTTGTCATCTATCTTCAGTTTTCTTATTTTCTAGGAACTTCCTGTAGAAAACCCCCCACCCCCACAAAACAAACCTTAACTGACTAAAAGATATTACATGCTCAACTTAGGATAAGCACTGCGGCAAAGGAGTTGAACTCTACCCAGCTTGCAAGACCAGTTGAAGCTGACTCAAAAGCTGTACATAGAGCTGCTTGCCAGCAGGCTTCTTTCCCTGGTTAGGGTTAGGCATCCATCTCTTTGTGTGCTCACATGTGTACTGGGCTCTCGGGGAATTGAGATCCAAAGAGAAGGGTGCCGTAAGACGGGCTAGATGGACTGGATCCTTCCTCATCGCCGGACTGGCAGCACAGGTCTGAGTACGGCCCTCGAGTCTGGCAGAGAGCAGATAAGGGAGTGATCGAACTGAACCTTGCAAAGCAAGTGCTCTTGTTTCATCAGTGGTCCTCATAGTTTCAGGGATGACAGATCGGGTGCACTCACCTCAAAATGCTTGCTTACACACCAGCCCTTGATGCCTTTCTTTCATGTGTATTACACAGAGGCATTTAGCCGATCTCTACCCTTGTCCCTTTTTAAAAAATCACAAGCAGATTGCCAGCACAATGCAGAGGAGACCAGATTGGCTATGGACTCCTTTTTATGCCTCTGTTAGTGTCATGTTTATCCAGGTGGACGCTGTCCTCTCACTGCCTGGCATCAATTTAGAGCTGTTATATTACGAGATGCTATGTAGCAGTGTGTCAGTATGGAAAGCATCCAGGCCTGTATAGCAGTCTGTATCAGCACACCAGGCCTTACATACACTTCAGTCTCAGTAGATTGAAAGCAAGGTTGGCCTCTTCCTTCTGAAGTGGATCAGTACCACTTCTCCATGAGTCCTGATGCTTCCCCCAGATTCATGACTGAGTTGGTGGAAAATGGCTACGTTTTATTCATGCTGTGTTTTGTACTTAACCTTAAAAGTAATCTACCTCTTAAAATTTGTAGTTTAATACTTGTTTGATGAATTTGTGCCACTTTAACCTTTCACTATCATTCCCATTTTGTTACATTTCTGTTAAGGAGACTTTATGTTGAAATACTGTATAAAGCATTTGTAGCCGTTTAAAAATAAAATATTTAAAATTATTTAAATTGTTTTGGGTGCTTCAATTGTATTAATGTAATTTACATCTTATATTTTTGTTCACATTGTTAATCTGGACAGTGTCTGCTGTACTGAAGTTTGCTGTTAGTTATTTTATTGCTTCTTGTTGCAGAGTACTATAAAGACTATTCTAATGGAAACATTAAATTTACTATTTGACCTATGAAAGGGATTGTTCATTGATTTTTAACCAATGTAGCCTTGACAGAGTTTATTACAGACATACAAGAGTGATGTTTGCTATTTTGCCCTCTTAGAATGGATACATCCTCTGCTTGTTAGATGGCTAAGAAAGTTTTTTTTTCCATGTTATTTAAAACGCCTGATAACTAGGGGAAAATTGGATGATACATTCTATATCATTGTAACCAATAAACACATTGTAAACACTTGTGAAAGGACTGTATTTTGTCCATAAGGGGGAACAGGCTACTTGGACCTTGTTTGGTGTGTAGTCTATGTAGTCAGCCATTGCCTGGGACCTCTCTCCACCCGTGTCTTTGCGACATCAACTGAGTTCTCTTCATTTCAGTTGCTTCCTTTCAGAGGGTAGACACGTAGCTGGATCAAGATTGTGAATTGTGAGAACAGTTCAAAGAACTGAGGATGTTACCTGAGATCTCAACTGCATCTGTGTTGTCTGCATTTAATTTGCAGATTGACTTTTATAGTTCTCGCAGGCATGAATGAAAAAAGAAGCTTGTGCTTCTTCCAGGGCCTTTAACATGTGTATAGGGAGCATCTCCAGTAGCCAGACGCTCTTATCACTTTGTATCCTAGAGCCCACTCTCTGCCCTTCCTCTAGGGAGAGGACCGCAGGCCTGACAACCTGTCCAGGTGTTCACCTACCAGGCTCTAGGAAACCCAGGGAGGAGGAGGGGAGCCTGACGAAAGTTGGAAATCCCTTCAGCAGTTGTTCTTGTAAATGCTGTACACAAGTGCACACAGATATACTGCAGTGCCCTGCCAGGAAGCCAGATGTTGAAGGCACTCTAAGAAGCAGAATCCCTCCCTCCCTGTCCATTTAGTTTACATTCATCGGACCATTGTCCTTTCCTAGTGTTTGGCGACTTAGCCTTGGGTGGGTGCTGTTTCCTGGATCTTAGTTTCCAGTGTGCAGAAAGCAAGGAGTGGACTGTTGCTGGACCTGCATGCTGCCCAACCCACACTGGTAAAGAACATCAGGGTGTGTGCTTCTCCTGATCTCCATGATGTCCCTGGCTCTGACAGATGCTGGAACCTCAGGTACATTTGCCAAATGGAAGTGTTCCCAAGAAACCATGCCATCCATGTCCATCTGGTAAAGCAGGAACGGTTCCATTCCAGTTCCTTTTGCCCTTTATGCAGTCTGCATAAAGACTGAAATAGCTTTTAAACATTGAAAAGCTAAATGACTAGAGCTTTCTGTCCCTTTGACTGTCTAGAGGCACCTCACGTCATTTCTGGTGGTGAATCTAGTGCTGGCTGTCGTGAGCTGGATTGTAGCAAGTTCTTCCTGGCAAGAGTTTCTAGAGTCAGCTTGGTTTTGCGTCTTTAGCATGTGCCAGGCCCTGGTCTAGGTGCATCACTGTATGTTAGCAACAAGAATGAACAGAAGTTCTGGCACTGGGAAGGTGTGGTGCTGTGGCATCATTGATCCCAACATTCGGGAGGCAGAGGCGGCAGACCTCGGAGTTTGAGACTAGAGAGGGCTACTTAGCCAGCCAAGGCTACATAGTGAGACCCTGTCCCAAAGAGCAGAGCAAAAATTTGAGACCTCTGTGAGCCTTTTCCTGGCAATCTTTGCTGTTGTGTCATATTTCCTATTGGGAGTGTTGTTTTCATGTCATAGTCCCCAGAGCTGATTGATGAGAAAGGAGCAACCGGCTTGCTACTCGAGTGCTGATGACTGGGATGGCGATGCTCACGCTTAGATCTAAACGCTAGTGACGTCCAAGCTCACTTAGACGTGTTGCGTGCGTTTGGGTAGTGAGGTTTGCTCACTTTGACTAGATTGACATCTATAGGAAACTTTATGCAGGATAGTTCACTTTGAAAATGCATTAGAACACAGTAAATGGAGAGGATTATGTGAATACACAGGCCACATTGCAGGTGCCCTAAGGACTTCACTGATGACTAAGAATAGTCTTGCCTGTTGGCTTTCCAGTTCTGACAGCACCCTCCCCCAACCCTCCAGCTTTTCTTTCTTGATGCTAGACTGTGACTGTCACTTGCCCATATAGTTCCAGTTTTCTGTTAAGAGTGCTATTGTGTATTTGGAAGTGTGGGCAGGCCATTAAGAGAGAACCACATCCCTTCTGGCCCAGGGTTTCAGTAGTTCACGAAGAGCCCTCATCAGCATAGACCATGAGTTCTGGGAGTGCTGGACAGTTTCTGCTTTAAATGTTCTGGCTAATTTCAGCCCACAAACAAGCGTTTGAGTGTGTAGCTCCATCCCTTTAGGGTCTGTGGGTTTTAAGCCATGTGCAGGATATGACCATCCTGTAAGTTACACTCCAGAAGACACTGAACCCTGAGCTCTGAACTTAACTGGTGGCACAGGACTGGGGTGTGTGGAGCCTCCTCATACTGAGGACTCTTTTAAGCCACTTCCTCTCTGTGCCTTGAGCCTTCCTGCTGCAGACCTTGTTGCACACCAGGACCTTCTGTAAAGTCTTGGAGTTGGTCCTAACCACGCCCACTTAGCAGGGGTGGTGAGCATAGCGGACAGAGGGGAATCCCACATCAACCTTCAGTGCACAATGATATGAAATACCAAATAATAGGTCCATGTTGAGGGTAAAGATGACATCTGTGTTATTTATAAAATTATAAATAAAAAGCATCCAGTGTCATACAGGAAAAAAATTATAGGTCAGAACTTGGGGTTTGTGATTAGGTATGGTTAGGAAGGCTTGAACTGCTGCAAACTGTAGCTTTGAGGTTGTGTCTTAGGCCACTACCTCACACCTGCTGATCATCACTTACCTTTCCTCCCTTCACAATGCCCTTTTCCTCTTCAGGATCTCAGGAGCCATCCTGGTACCTTCTCCACTAGACTTGGGTGTTAGTAAACATAGACCCCGGCAGGGCTGAAGGCCTGCCCTGGCTGGCAGTTCTAGTCCTGCCCCTTCTCCTTTCAGAGGAGGCAGTCAGAGAGGTATCCTCTGCTTCAACAGTTGACTAAAGGAGGAACCGAGTTCATGCATGTCAAAACAAGTCTGTTAACACCACGCCCTTTGTGTTTGACAGTTATCTGACTGTCTGTCTATTTTGGTTTTTCGGGACAGTTATTCCTAAGCCAGGCGCAGGCCTTCCAGCAGACCATGGCCAGCTGTGTATTAACCCCCAAAGAAGACTGGTCTAGACTCGTCCCACCTCAGCAAACTGCCTTACATGACAATCAGATCTTCCTGTGGTATTGTTTTAAAGATTATTTCAAGATTGTCTTGTGTGTGAGAGTTTTGCCTGGGTTGATGTATATACAGTGGTGCATGCGTGTGGGGTGCTCTTCGAACAGTGGTGAGCTGTCATGTGGTAACTGAACCAGCGCCCCTCCACTCCATTTTAACAGTGTTAGGTCTCTGTGAGCTTCATTTACTTCTGATTAAGCCTGAGGACTAGAGATGGGGGGGTTAAGCTCACATGACTGCATTAAATTACTTAATGCAATTCCAAAAATCAGATTTAATTTTGAGCCATGAGGGTCTTGGAAATACTTCTGTAATTGGATTTGTGCGCACTGTGGTTTCTGCCTCACTTGTGCTGGCTGGATGTCGTTTTCAAGCCTCTGATGTAGCGTGATAGGAAATCCAGGCAGATGTTACAAGAAGCATAGACATCTTATGGAAGACTTTAGTGTTCAGCTACCAAACCAAAGCAGAAAGCCAGCCAAAGAAGCAGCTTCTCCAGGGGTCCTGTGATAGGTTCTCCATGAGATGTTGGATGGAACAAGACTGATGTCATTTGGGGAACCACTGAGTCCGGGACTGTGAAATGCAAGTTTATATTCTGAGCGGGAATCTATCAGTGTTTAGACAGACATTTACTGTGTATTTTGGAGTTGTACTTTAGTAATCTATTGCGTCTTAGCATCGATATAAATGTCAATTTTAAATAGGACTCACTTCATAGCATCCTACACTTTGAGGCACATGTGGTTAGCAACAAGAATGTATGTCGGCTTCCATATGTCGTCACAGCAGTGCTTAGGGACAGTCTCCATGTAAAGCAGATTAACTGGGTTGTGGGGATGCACTCCTGATTGGGATGGCGTTCTCTAAGCCATGCTGCTTTAGTTTTTGTTGCTGTAGCATCCTCTTCTCACTCTGCCATCAGGCCCAGCCCTCGCTGCAGTAGGAGGGTCTTCTGTTTGTGTGTTGCTTTCATCGGTTAAATAAAAAGACTGCCTTGGCCTTTTGATAGGGCAGCCCTTAGGTGGGCGGAGTAGACAAAAGAACGAAAGGCTGGGAGAGAGAAGACAATGTGGGAGACACCATGCTTCTCCGGCCCAAGATGGACACTGGCTAGACTCTTGCCGGTAAGCCACAACTCAAGTGGCGATACACATTAATGGAGATGGGTAAAATAATATATGAGAGTTAGCCAGTAAGGGGCCAGACATAAATACAGTTTCTGTGTAATTTCGGACATAAGCTAACAGGGCGCCAAAAACACAGCCCTCCCCTCCCTACTACATACTACACCTCGCCAGCCCAGCTAGGCTGCAGGAGCATTTTCAGATGGCTTCTGTTTCCATGTGGTGACTGGATGTCCTCCTCCTAGCTCCTGCTAATCAGAAAACATCAGTGTAGGCCATCAGATGGCGGGCTGTATTCTGTATCTTGCTGCGGAGCCAGAGAGCTTTCCTGTGCCCCAGGGCTTAGAGATGACCGCTGGGATACGCTAGTCCTGTTGAGCAGGAGTAGCTACTTCCTTGTATGACAAGTCTTCTGAGTACATAGTGGGACCTCTCTCTGAGCTCCTGTGGGACCTGAGGGAAACAGAGTTCTCATTACAGGTAACCCAGAAGGAAAGATGACAGTATTTGAATCCTGTCCCACATTGGTGTAAGGGGACTTTACACCATGCAGTTTGATCTCCAAGCTGCTGTGCTGGGCTGCAGTGTGGAGCCACCTGGTTGTTTTGTATTAAATTCACTTCATTTATATAACTGTGCCTGATGCGGCTTGATACCCATGTCACTGTCCAGAACTTGTTTCTGTCTCGGTGGAGTTGGAGGAGCCAGCTGAATTACTCTGCTTCCCTTGGTTCTGTCAGTAATGAGCGCTTGCTGGTCAAGCCTGGGTTGCCTGCCCTGTGGAGTGAGGCCTCCGCCCATGGACTGTGAATGTTAATGAAGGTGACACAGACTTCTAGGAAGGCAACTTAGTGACTGTTAACACCCACCAAGGTAAGGCAACCTTGGGAGGTGTTGTGGAGTAACTACCAGGAACTGGCTCCCTGTGAAATGGGTGGGATGCCCTTGAGCAGTCTTCATGGCGAGGGTAGAAGCTGCTGAAGAAGGGCCTTTAATGTGGTTTGTCATCAGTGGCGTTAGGTTTGCGCCCAGGCGTGGTGATTGAAGTAACTTGCCCAGAATGGCATCTGGAGCTATGGCTCACACCTGCTTAGGTGAGGGTAGTATTTTGCTGAGTATGACCAGTCTTGTTAATTTCTGCTAAAAAAAACTACCATTTCGTGACTGTGTAGCAGGACCACGAGAAGTTTATGTAAAGTTCTAAGTATACTGAACCGTCACCCTGGGACTTTGAAATTAGCTTCCCAAGTGAGTCCCTTCTATCGTGAAAGGTTACATATTACTCTTCATGTAGTTTCCTCCCAGCTTTCATGCTGCCCTCTGCTTTGACCATCTCTTTTTGGGATAGATAATTGTTCAGGCTCATTTACAGATATTTCCTCATCGTCTTTATAGCCCACTAGTGACTGGTAAGTCAGGGGCAGCTTCAAAGCCCAGGACTCTCCTACAGTCAGAGCTGAGGTAGAACTGAGAATCCCCTGGCTCGTCTGTCTGTCCTTTGGGTTTTCCTGAGGAGGAAATAGGAACTTGAATCCTTACTTGGGCTGGCTTGTACAGCATCCTCCCTTGCCTCCCCAGCACCCGCCACAGCCCAAGCTCCTACACAGACTGAGTACTTGTAGGATAATGGAAGAAAAAGAAATGGTTAGGGCTGGTTGTAGCATGAAATACTCCACTTCAAAGATCTCCTGATGAATACCGAAGTTTTGGGATAAAATGTGACTCTTGGAGCTGTTGAAATGACCAGTGAGAGGCAGTGGCTACTTCCCAGCGCGATGGGGTGACAAACCTGGTTGAAGGGTTAGTGCCTCAGTATGCAGTCCCCGAGGGTAAGGGGTCATGGTGTGAGCTGGGAGGAAGGCTCAGTGGGTAAAGCACAAAGACCTGAGCTCAATTCGTAGACCCCACGGGGGAGGCAGACACAGATGTAGGACTCAGTGGCCATTCAGTCTAACCTAAGACAGAGGTGGATTTGATAGGACTCAGTGGCCATTCTTTCTAACCTAAGTGACAAGCTCCAAACCAATGAGAATTAACTAAGGATGCCACTCAAATTTGTCCTCTGGCTTTCACATGCACCCATGTGTGTTACGCATGTACATGCATACAAACTGTAACAGCCGATCAGATTGTGCTGGCAGAACAGTATAACACCATTTGTTAATTCAGAGGCACCAGTAAGTTTGGCTTCTTCCTTCACAGTCCACATTGGTACATAGTGCAGAACCTGAGTTGTTTTTTTTTTTAATTTTTAAAACAATATTTTACATACCAATCTCAGCTCCCTCTCCCTCCTGTCTTCCTGCTCTCCCCATCTTCTTCCCACCCCACCTCCATCCACTCCTCAGAGAGGGTGAGGCCTCCCATGGGGAGTCAAAGAAGTGTCACCTCACTTGAGATGGGGCCAAGGCCCTCCCCCTTCCCCCTTGTCTAGGCTGAGCAAGGTACTGACTCTTGGACTGGCAGCTGGGGAATCTGTGGAAGATTGAACTAGGCCCTCTGAATGTGGGTGACAGTTGTGTGGCTTAGGCAGTTTGTGGGACCACTAGCAGTGGAACCAGTATTTATTCCTGGTGAGTAAATGAACTTGCTCTTTTCAGACCTGAATTCTTACAGGCAAGTTTTGACCTCAGCCAAGCCTCGGGAGTTAAGCTGCCCACATGGGCTTACAGTTTTCTGCTATGTCCTCCCAACATTGGGATCATCTCCTACCCTAGTCCTGACACTTGGCATCCATGGGCTCCCTTTCCAGTGCAACCACCCAGAATGCATTGCAGGGGATCCCACTCCTCCTGTGTCTTCCGATTTTCACCCAGAATAAGGAAGGACCTTCTGGTCGACTTCCACATTGGCTGATTTCACAATGCTGTATGCACTTGACTGGGCTGTGTTTGGACATGTTTCCAAAGCCTTAACCCACAGTCTAGTGTCACTCACCTTGGTGATGTCCCCATCACACCTGTGAGTCAGAGCTGCTGTAATAAGGCAGCTAACAGGATCAAAGGGTGATGCCACTGATGAAGGAAACAGGTCTCCTCAGTCACTGGATGTCACGTGTCCCCTGTTGCCTAAGGAGTTGAAGCATAGGTGCTGGGACAGTAGAAATGTCCCAGAATATATGACACTAACTGTGGACAGAATGACACAGTTGAGACTCATTTGCCTTTGGTGTCACCCCAGTGCTCTGTAATCAACGCTTATAATTGGATGCTTCTGTAAATCCCGAGCCCCAGTGTTTGCTTCCCAGGAGTCATTAATGAAAGTAGCATTGTTCATGAGAACAGGGGCAAGGTGACTGCTTGCTTATGTCCCAGCACTCGGGAGGCAGAGGGGTTCCCTGGCCAGCTAGCCAAGACTCCTTAGTGACTTCAGGCCAAGGAGAGATCCTGTTTTTAAAAAATCAAAGTGGATAGCACCAGAGAAACGGCGCCTAAGGCTGCATGCTCTCCGGTGCAAATGAGGACACACACAATTACACCCTATGCTCTTCCTCTTGAAGCCCTGAGTAGATTCATCTCCTTAGAGAACTTCTCATGTACGCAGTGTTCGATCTTTGCTCACGGCTACATCCCATAGTGCCAATGAGTTAGTTGGCAGATAAACGGGAGAAACAAGTTAGGTCAGTAATGAGCTGCCTGCTATCCTTAGGACTCTATACTGCTTCAGTCCTTGTTCTTTGGGCCAGGTGCTCACCCTCTCTGAAATGCTGGCATACCCATCTCACAGTTCTTGGTGAATGTTAAATTCCAGGGAACAAGTCCCCCAGCATGCCTTTAGCAAGGGCAGATAAGGGGATTGACGCATGCGGGGGAGGGGATGTCATTCTATACCTGCTTCCACCTAGCTGCAAACTGTTGGCTCTCCAAGTTGAGTAGCCTCTAACTGGGCCAGGTCGTCTGTCCCCAGCCAGTAGGAGACTTTCTGGAAGGTCTCCCCCACCCAGTGAGCTGGTGGAGCAGCCTAGGGTGGGACCGATGACCTGAGGCCACATCATCTCCAGTGTGTGGAGCAGGTTAAACCGTTGAGGTTGGCGCCAGACGGGGTGAGGGCTTTGAGGGAAGGTGCAGAAGCTGAAGGCGGGACCTGGCCCCCGTCCCATCATTTTCTTGCTCTTTGGCAGCTCCTTTCCCATTGACTCATGCCCCTGCAGTCACATGGTAAGCGTGCCTTTGCAGTGACAGTGCCAGGCCTGTGGCTGGGACACTGCCAGCCAGGACACGGGGCTTCTCCATGGAGGCGGGAGGAGAAAGTCCTGCGCAAGCTCCTCAGCTCTGTAAGATCAGCATTGGGCTTGTTCTTGGGATGAACCATCTTCAACACTGGCGTCTGACGCCAAGGTCTGCAGTCCTGGGGAGCCAGCACTGATGCCACACAAAGCTTATGAGAACCTTTGTACCAACAACAACAAATCCTGTGAAGGGTTGAGTCTTGCTTTGTCCCTGGTGCTGACCTCCTCTTAAACATCTTTGGCTAAGCTCATCTTTAAAAGACCGGTGCTAATGATATCTCGCATATCCAAAGGGCTGTCACTGACAAGTGTTTCCATGTGATATCTAGGGAAGAGGAACACCACACTGAAGAACGCTTCATCACCACCACCACCGTGAGGCCTGCATCAGGGGTGCATACAGGCTTAGGAGCATATGGTTCTGGATTCAGATCTTGATTGTTTCCCTATAAACTTTGACAGCCGGTGCCTTCACTAAGTGGAACCTCTTGTACCCCCCACCCCCACCCCATAAAACAAGGTCATGGCAGCCCGGCCTTGCAGGACAGGGGATTGAAGGAACTCCTGCAAGGGACCTAAAATAACACCCTTCCCCACCCCCAGTGTTTAGGTCATGGATGTTGTTCTACCACCACCCCTGCTTGAAATACTCATTTTGCAGGTGAGTGTCTTGTGGCTCAGAGAGAGAGGTATTGTTTGGAGGCCCTCAGGGGCAGAGCTAGGCCTGAGTGTGGGCAATAGTTCCTGCAGTTTCCGATCTCAGGACTCCCAGCCCAAGATGCTTTATGTGAATGGAAGGGGCCTACGGTGCCAACTGACTGACATTCCTGGAAGTGACTGATGGCTCCTTTGTCCAGTCTGCAGGGAATGTCTGCTTAGTCTCAGGCCTATCTTCCCTTGCCTTCCTGAGACTATCCAGTACTGATTCCCAGTGAACTGTGCCACGCAGGTATAGAGTTGGGTAAGACCTCCAATGTGAGGCCCAACGTAGTCTGTGCATAAGAGGTGTGAGCCAGGGGAAAGCCAGGCAGAAACTCAGCAGACGCCCTCATGCCGTGGTGAACACCTGTCCCTTGAAGTCAGCTGCTCCCTCCCAGGTCCCCACCCTGCTCCCATGGCCTAGTCTATGCCCACATGTGCTTCCCCCTAGTCCTCTCTTGAAGTCACTACCAGCATTTGTCTCTGCCAGCTGTGGAATCAGTTCCCAAGGTTAACACCGGCCTCTGAGAGGTAGCACCTGGTGAGTCTGGGGCTAGGTGTTTTGATACTGTAATGGTGGTCACCGTTAACTGCCTGTCCCCAAGACAGTTTATTCCTTGACCCAGCTCACTCCTGCTGTTCCTACATCCCACTGCACCCTCGGCCCCTAGACCCTTCCTCCTCCATCTCTGGGTGCTGAAGAGTTCTAGCATGTGGGTCCTGGGTCAGCCACATACCTAACACGCTTGGGTGCCTGGTCAGCATTTCCAGTTGAATACGCTCCCAGCTGTCCCGGCTGTCCCTGGAGTCCCGTCTCATGTCAGCAGGATGCACACATCCTGCTCTGGAGCTAAGCTAGACTGCATGCCTCTTCATATCCGTGTCCAACGCTGGCGTTGCCAGAAGTCATGTCTCCCTCTGCCGTGACCTCAGTGTGTCCAAATCTGCCACTTGTCACAGCTCAGCCCCCAGCAGTCCGAAAAGGCCAGGCCTCCGTCACGTCTTCCTGGGTGGCATCAGGTCCCTCGAAACTGGTCTCTCCAGTTCTGTCCCTGGAAACCTACAGTTGTCACGTCAGGGGCCTACAAGATCCTCCCCTCTGCTCCCCTTTACCTGTCTGTGTTTTAGACATGCCTCACTTCAGGGCCTCTGCACATGCCATTCCCCCTTTAAGGACCAAGTGTCTCCGAGATCCCTGTGTGGCAGCTCACACACAGCTACATCTGAAGCCTTCCTCTTTCACTTTGCAGCCCTCTCCTGCCCTCTGCACACCCTGGGACTCCCCCTTCTTTTCTGTCCGTAGTGATCACTTGATCATTAAGGTCCGAGGAATCGTGTGTGTTTGTTTGCTTTGTGCGTTATGTATAGCCCATATGAGCTCAGGGAGCCAGGCTTTGGCACCCTATGCTTCCAGTGCTCCTGCTGTGCTGGACAGTGGTCTTTGTATACACCAAGTCTGGACAGTAAAGGTGCTGAGGGTGCTGTTCTTTTGCCATGCCACTCAGCAGTGATTATAGTTGAATTTCTCTCAGTGATTTGGTGTCTTTTGCTCATTTTAAGTTTTTTTTTAAGTTATTGATGGAATTGCCTATCTTCTACTTATTTATTTGGGATGGGGTCTCATGTGGCCCAAGGTGGCCTCAAACTCCTGTAGTTTAGGATGACCTTGACCTTCTCTGGGCATCTTGCCTCCCCCAGCAGAGTGCTGAGATGACAGCCCTGTACCAGAACATTGGGTTTTAGGTGATGCTGGACTCTAACCCCTGGCTCCCATCAAGCTAGACAAGCACTCTACTGACTGGGCCACACCCCATATGCCTGTTGGAGTTTTAGTTTATTTCTGTAGTTTTTGTTTTTGCTGTAGCTTTCCTTCACCTTGGTTTCAGCTTTCCCTTGTGTCTGAGAAAGCACCAGAGAGGAGAAGGTTGGGTGCTGTGACCTCACCTCTTCCCTAGCTCCCAAAGCTCAGTGTTGCTTGAGCACCAGGGCAACCAACCGCTGGGGCTCTGTCACCTCATAAGAGGCACCCTGAACAAACAAGTAGACTGAATCCCTCAGGGCCCATGTGCTGCTCCTGGCTACTCCTCTGTGTTCCAGCATCACCTCTCACCATCTTTGCCCCACCTCTGACCTCCTGTTGCTCCTGTGCAATCCATCTTATCTGGATTTCTTTCACATGGATTCCTGGGCGCTGAGAAGGAACCTGGTCCTTTGGGAGCCTGAGGCCTGAGCCCTAGCACCCAATTCCCTTGGACACGGAGCTGGTTTTTATAGGTCCCAGGATGTCTGTAGAGCAGCAGCCTGGATGCTTAGGAGGTTATGTGCATGTATTAGTTATGCTCAATTACATAATACTGGGTTTCATTCTGACGTAGTCCTACATATATGTAGTGAGTTTAATCACATTCACCCCCCATTATCCTCTTTTCCCCCTCTGACTCCCACTGGTCCCATGTCTCTTTTCTTCCCAACTAGTCTCACTTCTGCTTTACTTTTCTTCTCTCTCTCTCTCTCTCTCTCCTTCCTTTTTTTTTTGCGACTCATTAGGTGTCATTAGGGTTGCTTACGGGACCATGGGTCACCTTACCAGAGGGCAACCATTAACCATCTATTTCCCAGGAAACATCTGAGCAAAGACCTAGAGGAGGGAATGGGAGTCACATGACTGTCTGCAGGGAAGAGTGTCCTGGCAGAGGGAGCAGTCAGGCAAAGTACACAGGAGATATAAATGAATGCATCCTGCCCGCCGTAAGTGGGTTTTCTTTTCCAAGCCTTGCCTAAGAGCCAGGTGTGGGTGAGGGGCTTTGCCTGTGCTGTCTGCACCATCCTGCCTGTGTCTGTAGAGACTGAGGTAGGCTTGCATGTTGTATGAGGCCCCTAGACTTTGTTTCCAGCACCTTGTGAATGCTGCAGGTGGTGCACCCCTGTGAGCAGAGCCAGGTGTGTGTGGGAAGCACAGAGAAAGTGTCCCCCCCACCCCCATGTACCTTGGCTTTCAGGAAAGTCAGTCGCTTGAATGGAACTCTTAGGAACACGACTCGGTTTCTTAGCTGTCTCCAAACAGCTGCTACCAAATCCTCTGCTCAGGTTATGAAGCACTGAGCCCTGAACGGGCCGAGGTGACTAAGAGATCAATGGGCTGGACCCTGCAGACCCTCTGTATGAGAGAAGGTGGGCTTGCCCTGAGAGAGGTGGGAGGGGTAGGTGCCGTGAAGGGGTGTCATGTCCTGTGTGCTCTTTGGGGGAAAGATGACAGCAGAGCAGGCTGGGGGGAAGTCGTCGTGGCCACGGAAAGCCCTGTGAGGAAGCGTTGCAGGAGACCCAGGGAAAGGTGGTCTATAGTGGTGACTAAGGGAGGAAGGTGAGCCCCTGACAGCAACAGAAGAGGGGACAGGAAGACTCCCATGGATCTGGCTTTCAGGATATCAAGAGAGTACCGGTCACCAAGAAAGAGACACAAGTAGAGGTTAGGACCTGACTTTAAGGGGTTTCTCAAATGTTCAGGTAATGCCCCCTCTGCATGGAAATGGTGCCTGATCCTGAGACTCAAGCTACATCCAGGTGTGGTCTAGGCCTGGACACTGGGGCTGTCTCTAGGAGGCTGTGGATGAGGTCACCTGGGGAGGATGTCGAGGTCAGAGGTGACAGGCTTGGAGTCAGAGCTAGCTAGGTTCAGCCCTCAGCTTCCCAAGCTTACCCCCAAATCAATTTTGGTACAGCTGGACTCAAGAACTCATAAGATCCATAGCTACCAACCAACTCACTACAGTGTCATTCCAGAGACACTGGGCATTCAACCTCTCAGGACCAAGGAGTCTATCCTGTAGGCGACTCTTACCCCAGTCCTCATGGGAGACACCGGAGATGTCGAGGTGGTTACCATTGTCCACCGCAGTCAGGGAGTGCAAGGCCTGGGCTCTGCCACCCCAAGAATAAGCCCCTGTTCTTGTGTCCATTTTTTCATCTATAAGATAAATATAGATTGATTTGCTTTTCCTAACTCCTGGGATGGAGGATCTGGAGAGAAAGAATATGGGGTTCATAGGGGCCATATGAATGTGGCTGAAATTGTCTTCCCTTTAGGCCAGGTGTGCCTGGGGGTAATAACAGAGCAGGCCCTTCCTGTGGGCTGCTGGGAAAACACCTGGGTGAATGCCCTGGACTGGGGAGAAAGTGCGCCCCCTTGTGGTAATGGCTGTGGTTGCTGCTGCCTGGGAGGAGAGAGGTGGAGCCTGCAGAATTTCAGTGTCTAGGGGCTGGTTTTAAATGTTTGATAGATATACAAGAAAGAGTGACAACAGAAGTGCCAAAGAGGAGCTATCAAGGCTTCTTCTCAGAGGAAAGCTGAACATGGAATGAGGTATTAAGAGAAAGAAAACATTCAGAGTTCTTATTCTAGCCCAGGCTGTTAAGCTGACTATGTTGCACAGGCTGACCCCAAACTCATGTGGTCCTCCTGCTCCCGTGTGCTGGGGTTGCAAGCATGAGCCACCAGGCCTGGATCATTTGGTCTCTTAAGTCACACTTTACCACAGCCATATGCACAGGAATACACAGAGTGTATATTGGGCTTAGTACTGTCTGTTCTAGGCACCCAACATGCATGGGGTGTCTTGGAGCAAATCCCTTGTGGCTAGGGGTGCTACTGTATTAGACTTTGGCTGCATAGCTCTTTGCTTCCCTGGGCTTTGTGGGATGCTTCATAACTTCCTGAGCATTGCCCAGCATATGCAGACAGCAGCGCCCCCCCTCCAGTTATGACAACCCAAATATCTCCAGACATTCCCAAAGCCAGGCCCCGGTTAAAGAATACTGACTCTCACCCCCTGTTTGCCAGCTCCGGGGTGGACCCTGCTCTCATCTCCTGCGCCCCCCAGGTACTGCCAGCTTCAAGCAGGTGGAGTAGAGAAGTGCTGGCCCTGCCCACTTCTGCTGTCTGCACCCCACCAACCTGCTATCCCCAGTCCCTGCTCACCCCATGTTCTGTGCCCAGAGAAACAGCTGATGATCCGCAGGCTCTCTGTGCCTCCATTTTCCCTTCTGTGAAGTTGAGATAGTAAGGGTCTGTCTCAGCAGCTTGTATGAAGAGGAAGGTTGATGGTCTACATGAAATACCCAGTACCGCCCAGGCATGAAGCGATTACCCTATAGCCATTTGTTCACTTTGAGACAGTTTCAGTATATACTATATATAATTCAGGCTAGCCCTAATTTCACCAGCCTCCTGGGTTGCTGGAGTTACAGGCACACCTAGCCATTCCTGTGTTTGTTGTGCTAAGCCAATGGGGAAGCAACTGAGAAGATGTGACCTTGGGCTCTTAGTGCTCAGAAGGAAGAGAGCGCCTATATTCTACCGTTCAGCGTGATGAGTGCTACAACCTGGGGGGACACGAGGGGGGAAGGGTGGGGTGGACTCACAGGAGGCCAGGAGGGCAGGTTTCCCCGAGAAGGTGGTAACCCAACAGGGCACAAGTCAACGAGGAGGAGGATGAGTAATGGGCGGGAAGCAAAAGAGAGCTTTTCTTGAAAAAAAAAAAAAAAACAATTAGTAGGTTGCCATAAAACACAAAGCTCTACCATGTCAAAGGGGCCTGGGCTTACATTTTCATTAGGAAGTCCCATCACCCCTCCTCTGGCACAAAAGGAAGTACCATCGTGCTTGGACCTGGGAGATATAGGCAGCAAAGACATCCGTGAACCTTCAGTGATTCCAGAGACCCCAACTGGTTCCTGATGATGACCTGTGCTGTTCCTTTCCATACAGCTACAGTCTCCGCTTGGCATCCCGATGTACCTCATCAGCAGCCCCGTACATCACCAGACAATGCAGAAAGGTCAAGGCCGCAGCAGCAGCTCAGTTCCAGGGACCCTTCTTCAAAGAGTAGGCCCTTTGTCTGCTCCATGACAGGTAGGAGGCAGAGGCACCCTGGCACTGTCTGGGTGGCTCTTGGGTTTGGGGGTGGGTTCCAAGGTAGGTCTTGGGTGGGTGAGTGGGAGAGATGACATATCAAGGACCTTCCATGCTGGCATGGGGCCTTCTGCAGGCATGAGTTTTATGGCTTAGTGTGCAGACCTTGGACCCATGGTTCAAACCCCAGTTTGCCATTCACTGACTGTCAATTTCTCCAAGTCTTAACTTCCACATGTATGCATGGGGACTTGCAGCTTCCAGAGTGGTGCAGGACAAACACTGTTGAAGTTGCCCCTTGGTGGTATTTTGCTTCGTCATTCCAAACAGACTTGGGCAACAGGATGCTTATTTTAAAATTGTGTAGCACACTCATTCCAGCCATAAGGTCAATAGAAATGTGCTTGCCCAAACCAGACCTTCCAACACTCACCCATGGGTGGGAGGTTGCAGCCCGTGTACCCCACTACTGAAGCAGTGGTCACTGATATCGCTACTGTCAGTTGAGGACCTGCTAGTGAGCTCCATTGGAAATCTCTAGTGGAGCCTTCCAAACCCACAATCACACACTCTGGATCTCAAAACAAAAACTCTCAAATATAGAAAAGGGACTTGGAGGGAGAGGGGCTTGAAAGGGGTGGGTGGGAGATACGGGGGCGGGGGGTGAGGGAAGCTGCTAGTTACCAGAATGCTGTATATACACATATGAAAACAGCAAAGTACAAGTTTAAGAATGAAAAGAACTATGTGCATTGTACATGTGTGTGCATGTACACATGCATGTGGAGAACAATTTTAGGACTGACTGGTGTCGTCGGGGTTCTGGTGAGGACCCTCTTTCTGATTGTAGACTGTATCTTCCTTCTTATGATGTCCTACGTGCTGGGGCCTTAATTGTTTCCAAAAGGTCCTGATCCATCACATAGGTTTGGTTATCCACGGGGCTTTCAGGGAGACGAGATCCAGTATGGGCCACTATCGGACACAGGTGCAGAAAAGTTTGAAAGTTCATGGCACAGAATCTGAGTTCAGGAAGATACACACGGGTCCAACACCCTCCTTTTTCAAGAGGGAAGCTGAAGGGTAGAATGTGTATCAGAACTCTGGTCCTCTGATTCTGCCATGGACAGTGGACTGTAGGTGACTGGCCCCCAGGGAGGGAGAGCTGCTCACTGCAGGAGAAAAGGTCACTCTCTGAAGCTCCACTGTAGTGCTATATTACTTGTGCTTTGGTAAGTAAATCATGCCTAAAGACCAGAGGCAAAGCGTGGTGACACACGCCTTTAATCCCAGGATTTGGGAGACAGAGGCGGTGAATCTCTATGAGTTCAAGGCCACCCTGGGCTGCACAAGATCAATACAGAAACAAATCCAGGTGGTGGCTTACACCTTTAATCCCAGCACTAAGGGGTGCACAGTTCAGTTATAGAGGACTTTTTGTTTTCTGTTTGAGCAGATAAAATGCACCTCACCTGTCTTGTTGTTTTTTATGTTTTTTTCTTGATGTCTGCAGCCAGGATTTTCAGGGCCCTTCCCCAATCAAATCTGATCTCTATCAACCTTGAAAGAGTCCATAGCCTTTTACTTTCTATAGAAACAAAAGCATAGCCTCTTCCCCAATGTAACATATTTTTTGATTTCCATTTTGAAGTTAAGACATTTAAAAAATATATAGGTTGGTGTAATTTCGTAGTTTTTATGACCCAATGTCTCTGAGCAGCTATTGTTTGCTCATCAACAATCAAAAAATATTTAAATCAACCCACACCATACAGAATCCAGATTCTCTGTATTTTCATCTTTATGTGGCTTAGCCTTTTATATTATTTTATTTTTTCTTTAAATTTCTTATTATTCATAAACTATTTTCAAGACTGTCTATACCCATTATCTTTTCTTTTTTTTAAAGCCTACGTACATTTTTCGGACACACTGTAACCTGTTTAAAGGTGATTTTCCTGCCTGTATCTGCTTAGCTGCGTATCTGTAACCTTTCCTTTTTGCATGAGCAAAATTTAAATTATCACACATCTTAGCTCATGGCAGACTGGTGGCTCAAACCCACAGGCAGCAGCTGGAAGATGCATCTCTTTACCATGGCCCACATGAGAGACTGGGAGTAGGAAGCTAAATTTGGCTCCATTTTTGTGTGTTTGAAACCTTTTTTTTTTTTAAACTTCTTCAGGTCTGGTGTGAAAATACGTGGCCCACATTGGGCACCATTTGTCAAGGGTCTTTCTCTGTCCCACCAGCCACTCCCAAATCACAACTCAGAGACTTGTTATTCATTATAAAAGCTTGGCTGATAGCTTAGGCTTGTTATAACTAACTAGCTCTTTTTTTCTTTTTTTTAATATTTATTTATTTATTATGTATACAATATATGCCTGCAGGCCAGAAGAGGGTACCAGGCCTCATTACAGATGGTTGTGAGCCACCATGTGGTTGTAGACTGTATCTTCCACTGTTGTGGGAATTGAACTCAGGACCTTTGGAATAGCAGGCAATGCTCTTAACCGCTGAGCCATCTCTCCAGCCCCTAACTAGCTCTTGTAACTTAACTTAACCCATATCTTTTAATCTGTGTGCTGCCACATGGCTCATGGCTAGTACCTCTCTTCCTGTGTGTCTTGCTTGTTCTCCATCTCTTGTTGTCTCCACCTTTCTTCTTCCCAGTGTTCTCTGTGCCTGGAAATTCTGTCTAGCTATTGACCATTCAGCTTTTATTAAACAATCAGAGTGACATATGTGTTTGTTTGTTTGTTTGTTTGTTTTTGAGACAGGGTTTCTCTGTGTAACAGTCCTGGCTGTACTGGAACTCAATTTGTAGACCAGGCTGGCCTCAAACTCACTGAGATCTACCTGCCTCTGTCTCCCAAGTGCTGGGATTAAAGGCGTGTGTCACCAACCACCTGGCTAGAATGACGTATCTTTACACAGTGTAATCAAATATGTCACAACAAGGAAGGAAGGAGGGAGCAAGGGAGGGAGGAAAGGAGGGAGAGAGGGAAGGAGGGAGGGAGGAAGGGAGGAAGGAAGGAAGGAAGGAAGGAAGGAAGGAAGGAAGGAAGGAAGGAAGCCAAGGAGGTAGGCAAGGGCAAACCAATCTAAAGTGGTTAAAATCCAGGATGATGGCTGTCTTGGGGGAGATATCCTGAAACAGGGTAGCTCAGGGTGGGGTGGGCGTCATATTCTGCATTTTCATGTGATGCTCAACATATGCTATGAAAATTTATTGAATGGGGCTTTTACCTATATGTCTTTTATACTTTATTAAACTGCTTAATGTAATAATTAGATGGGGAACCACGAACAGCCATGGAAGGCAGTGAGTATGCGGCCACTGATGTCGTTTTCTCTTTGTTTCTCCTCAGCACCTGAAGTGACCTGGAATCAGCGAAGCCAAAGGGACCAGCATTCTGCCCTGAAGAGAGAACTGACCTCTCAGAGCTGTGAAAGCAAGAGAGCAAGAATGAGAGAGTGAGTGAGTGAGTGAGTGAGAGAGAGAGAGAGAGAGAGAGAGAGAGAGAGAGAGAGAGAATCTGTCCACGTGTGTGTGCTGGTACATGCATGTGGTCTTCAAGCCAAGGTCCCAGCCTTGGAGGCAGGAAGGCAGCAGCCGTCACGTCGTCCTCCAGATGATCCTTGGACATGGCCCAGAACCGCGCTCTGTGGTGCAGCCATCTGCCCGGAGGGGCATCTCCTTCTATGCAATTTTTTAAAGAGTTCCTTCACCCTGCTTTGTGCTTCTTGAGCTGTCGTTTGCAATCACGGGACTTCGGTCTGGCCCTGAGGGGCGGGGAGGGATCCTATCTAAGGATGACCTTTCGGAGGCCAAGTTTCCCTTCATGCCACCCCTCCCTCACGCCGACCTTCTCCTCACACTGTCTCTGGGAATCAATAGCAAATAGCATATAGATCCATCAGGGCTGAGCCTGAACCTTGGCCCTCGCACTTGGAAACTCCCCGTTCTCCCTAAGCAGCTGGAGCTGCCAGTTCTCAAGTTATTTCCTCCTTTGAAGTTCTAGAGTCCACTGCACTGAAGTCTCTGCAGGGAACCCTAGAGCCCATGTGCCCAGGAGGCAGACTCTGTGCCCATTTTCAGACCTCATCTCTTGTTTAGAAGAAGCAGTGGTTAGGGACTGTGAGGTGGAGGTGTGATTGACTCTCCTGTGCCCTCCTTTGTCTCATTTGGTAGGACCTCCTACACTGTTAGCATCTGAACTTCTCAAGTTAGCTGCAAAGGGAAGCAAAGAAAAAAATATAAAAAGGGAAATGAAAAAATATGAACAGGTGAAGAAAACAGAGCCAAGCGGGAGTTTATGAATGATCTTCAGATGCCATAAAGCCACCTGCTGACCCTCTGCTCTGCTGGGCAGTTGGAGTCTGAGAGAAACGTGGAACTGAATTCAGAGTTTAGACCTGGGTCACTGAGGTCCTTGGGTTTTGTGCCTTTGGGGCAGAGGATGCTGGAGACAATTTCGGTGCTGTTTCCTTAGCTCCATTCTGGTCCCAACGTGTCAAAGTGGGAGGACAGAACTTGGGAGAGTTGTCATACATGAAAGGGGTTTTCTTTTTCAGGGCTACTATGGTTGATCTTACAACTCTGTAAATATGTATGTAGACACTTTTCAAAGCACGTATTTATGGCCCCGACTGTAAATGTTCCATTTTTAAAGTTTTATAACGTGTGTTATTTAATGAATCAGTTGACCGGCTGCAGTAAAGGGACTGACTGGTCCAGGAAAAGGAGTCGCCCTCAAGACCCTCACATGGGCAGAAAGATATCCATCATTGTCCAGTGTTACAGTTTTCCTACTTACCCACCCAGCTAAACTCTGGTGTTCCCTTTTTTATTTCTTCAACTGGAATTTTTCCTTTTCCACACCCTGCAGTTAGTCTTTGCAAGCATGGGCTCGTGGCTGTCGCTAACCCTACTGACACAGTATGCCCCACAGCTGGTCACACAGACTGTATCTCAGCCTCTCCCAGCAGCCAGGAAAACTCACGAACCCGAAGCCTTGGCAAGCTGCTTTTAGCCAAACTTTGGAAAACTCTGGAAAATGTTGCTCGGCTCATGGGGGATTTTCTCTCTGTGTGTGTCTCTCTCTCTGTCTTTCTGCATGTACAAATTGTGCTGGGTCACCCTTCAACACTTCCCAGGTTGTCAGGAAAACGAGGAGAAAGTTTTGTCAAGAGTGGTGTTTCCTGGTCAGTGGAGGCCTTCCCCCGTGGCTCCAGGTCACACCAGAAGACGGTTCTGTATCTGCCATGTGAAGAGCGTGAACAATAAAAGTGCAGAGCGATTGTGAACCACAAGTGTGGGCACGGTCATTTTCCCTTTTCTGGGCTGGGGGAGCAAGGGTGGGGAAGACTCTGAATTAGGAACAAGAGAAGTCAGAGGCTTGTAGAGGCCACTGGTGGGTATGTCCTTGTGCTGAGCAAGGTTTCTCTACCTCCAAGTCCCTCATCCTTCTACTGGACTGTAAGTTCCCATATCATGTTAAGACTGGACAACCTCTTGTGTTCACCTTACTCACCTCTTCTCCTCCTCGTGTGTGTGCGTGTGTGTGTGTGTGTGTGTGTGTGTGTGTGTGTGAGAGAGAGAGAGAGAGAGAGAGAGAGAGAGAGAGAGAGAGAGAGAGAGAGAGAGAGCAAGCTAGCTGTGCAGGTACACTGCACCCAGACAATGGTGCTAGATAACCTGGAACTGGAGTTACATATGGTTGTAAACCACATGTGGGTACTGGGAAACTAACCCAGATCCTCTGCAAGAGCAACTCATGCTCTTAAGTCCTGAGCCATCTCACCAGCTCCTCCAATATACCTTTAAGAGTATATTTTAAAAATTTTGTTTATTGAGATCTAATTCGCTTTGGATGCAGTAGGCTTACATAAGTTCACAGATCAGTGTTTTGTATTGTGTTCAGAGCAGATCTTCACTGATGCCCAAATCTGCATGAGGATAGGAGAAAGAGTCCAAAATCCTATATTTTCACCTGAATACTCTTTAAAAGGCAGAAGTGCTGTGTTAGGGTTCTCCAGAGAAACAGGGGCAAATCGGAGGTTTCCACATACGTAAAAGGGAGGCACCACGATCTGCTGTCTGCAAGCTTGGGGCAGCCGAGAAGCTGTGCAGAGATGCCATTCAGTCTGAGAACCAGGAGTGCCTGTGAGAACTGGGACAGGAGAGTGGGTGGCTACATCAGCCCCTCAGTGTGGGGGTACTGTTCCCGTCTGTTGCTGTGTTCGAACATGTGGTGCAAAGCAAGTTGGTGGGATCGGATTTATTTGGCTTAAGCTTCCAGGCTACAACCCACTGATGGAAATAGGTGTGGGAGCCATGGACTGCTGTGGTAATGTCTGTGATCTAACAACCCACTGATGGAAATAGGTGTGGGAACCATGGACTGCTGTGGTAATGTCTGTGATCTAACAAAGTTCACCTGAAGATCAGGGTGCGGAGCTAGCCACTAGTTAGCCATAGAGGCCAGGCAGTGGTGGCACACACCTTTAATCTCAGCACTTGGGAGGCAGAAGATATCGGATCTTTGTGAGTTCAAGGCCAGCCTGGGCTACACGAGATTGATCCAGTCTAAAAGAGAAACAGAGCCATCATCCTTGGGCACTTGGGAGGAGATGAAGCCTAGAAGGGCTGTGGATGAAATTCTGAATGTATGTGTGGTTGACATGAGCACAGCCATGTCAAAGACAACAATGTCTTAGACCCATGGGAATGGCAAGGCCTTCCCCCTGGTCTGAGTACCCACATTGACAATGTATGCAGAAAGTATCAATCACTTCTTCATGGACACTGCAGTCAGAGACTGCTCCCTACAATGTACCCCTACCAGGATTGGCGAACCTGCCTTTTCATTGCGCTACATGTAATAAACACACGGAATTCCCAGCTTCTGGTGCATATCCAGGCAAAGGTTATTTGTTAAAGTACAAACAGAAACAGTGCTGGCTCACTTGCAGGCTCATGCTTAAATTAGCTTTCTTATACAGCCCAGGGAACGATGTGGCCCACAGTAGGTGGGGCCCTCCTACATCATTTATGAGGCTACCTTGTGTACATGTCCACAGACCAGCCTGATAAAGCCACTGACTCAACGGAAACTCTTTAAAAGCAGAATTTTTATGCTAGGTCAGGTTGATAGCTCATGCTAAGACAGGCTGAGTTCCTCCTGGTCACTTTTGTTTTATTTCGACATAGATTTGTCTAAATAATATGGACCATGTATTTGTCCATAGATTGGACAAGCCCCGACAGACTGAGGACATCCTCCAAGACTGAAGTGACAATCTCATCTGAAAACCTCATAGATACCTTGAAATCAGGTTCAACCTGATCCCATGTCCACTTCCACCAAGATGTTAGGTTGGCACCACATACAACCTCCTACTCTCTAGAGCAAAGAGAAAGTGAAGGCGAACCTCCTCACATAAAATCCATACATTCAGCCCCTGACCCTGGACTTCAGGCCTGAGTCCACATCAGCCTCACTCTAGGGCCACACAGTTGTGGTGGCAAGGAGAATGCCAGCAGGCTTCATGCCAGGAGACTTCATGCCGGCAGGCTTCATGCAGGATAAAGTAGAACAGTTGTGGAGATTTGAATGTAACTGGTCCCCATAAGTTCATAGGAAGTGGTACTACTAGGAGGTGTGGCTTTGTTGGAGTGGGTGTGGCCTTGTTGGAGGAAGTGTGTCACTGTGGGGGTGGGCTTTGAGGTTTCCTATGCTCAGGATACCGCCCGGTGTGTCAACTTCCTGTTGCTACAAGATGTAGGACTCTCAGCTACCTCTCCAGTACCATGTCTGTCTGCACGCCACTGTGCTCCCCACCCTGATGATGATGGACTGAACCTCAGAAACTATAAGTGAGCCTCCTCAATTAAATGTTTTCTTTATTAGAGTTGCCATGGTCATGGAGTCTTTTCACAGCAATAGGAACCCTAATCAAGACAACATTTGACATGATAAAGGTTAAGCCTCTCTTGTGGGTATTGAGAGCTTGGAGTTGACTGTCAGGGATTCCTAGATGAGAAGGAGACACAGGGACTCTGGCTGATGCTGATAAGGTCTCAACCAATCTCCATAGTGGGCATCAGAAGCAATTTCTCTGTATAGCAATGCTATGTGACAGACTTTTCCCTAGGGACAGATGCAACACAGTTTACTCATCCTAGAAAGGGAGCCTATGGGAGACCAAAATAATGATTATACTTAAACAAACTTGGTGAATTAATGAGTTGGTTTTTATTTTTTTTATTTTATGGGAATGGGTGTTTTATCCGTGTACATCTGTGCACCACATAAATGCAGAGCCTGAGGAGGCCAGAAGAGGGCACCAGATCCCTTGGAACTGGAGACACAAATGATCGTGAGCAGCCATGTGGGTGCTGGGATTTGGACCTCAATATGGTGGGGGAAACTCTGTCAACCAATCACATTTAGTTAAGACATGGCTACCTGCAGACAAGGAGGAAAAACCGGGAGAACTCAGATACGTGCCTTCTCTGCGTGGAGCCCGCCAGACATATAGGAAGTTGGACCTCCCACTCTTGTGGCGTGAGTTTTCCCCTTATAACCATTAAAATATAATTGTTATTCTTGAGCTGGCCTGGTTATTTATCGTACCAATCTAATCAACAACACCTGGCACAATACTTGGCGCCTGGTTTGTGGGGCTTTTAGAGCCTCTTGCAGCTCTGGCCAACTGCCACTGCAATGTGTTCATTTGGGCATAGACTGGCCAGCTTACACCCAACTCCAAGCCCCATAGCTGTGTCTCTGTGCACTCCCCGTTCTGCACCCCGCGCCGCTGCTCACTCCCTGCTCATTCCCCACTCAGCCTCCTCCAGCTCCGGCTCCGTGCCCCATTCCACTCGTGCTGCAGGCTTTGGGTCCAGCCACAGCCACCACACCACTGGAGCGGGAAATTATTGAACAGCCAAAGACATTCACAGAGCACACAGTCTGTGATTTATAAAAAAATTAAAAAATAACTTCTTGATTTGAGTAGTTTTCAGTATTTCCTTTAAATTCAGCCATCTAAAACCAAGCACGTGGATTCAGGTGCACCCCAACACCTACTGGCAGGCAACGGTTATTGCACCTACTCCAGCTGATTGAACCTAAGGTAAGATTTATTATTTTGAATTTAAAAAGGGCAATATGTCAGACAATCTAACCGTCCAGGGTTTCCATAGCCTTTTCACTTATACCATGTATGAGGTCTTACAAGATCCATATGATGTCCCTCCTACATTGCTATTTCTAGGATTCACTTTTTTCTTGTACTCTGTCTTTTTTTCATAAAAATATGGTTTGACAATAGGAAAATGAAGCAGTCTTTACAGACTGAATCCAGGCTTCTTAGAAAAGAAGTTGGAAATCTAAGGAAGGACACAACCATCTTAACTAACAATTTTCAGTCAGCTGAAGTACTTTTAAACACAATACAGACTGATACCAAACTTCTCAAGAAAGAGATTACACATCTGAAGGAGGATACTAGGACTTTGTTTAAGACGACTCAGTCAACTGAGTTATTTTTGGAAAAGGTACATTCTAATAGTAATTCATTTAAGGAGAGACTCAGCACTCTGAAGAAAGAAACAGCTGATTTGGCACATAATATTAATTCATTTAGAGAGAGTCAGCACTCTGGAGAAGGAAAAGGCTGATTTGGCACATAAAACCCAGTCCACGACAGTGGATGCTGAAACATTATTTGAGAGGATTCACACTGTTGAATGTATTAATCGGACTCTGTCGAAGGGGTATGACAGATTGACTTATAGAATGTCTCTCCAGGAAGGTAATGTACCTGCCATGGAGATTATGTCCAAGCATGAGATAATATCTCTAATGGACAGACTTTATACCTTAGAATCCTCAGTGAGGGCATTAGAGCAGAATACTAGACAGGAGATCCAGACCTTGAAGAAGGCAATGGTAAACAGATTTGAAAAGATTGAGGAAATTATCGACTTTGATAACCAGGAGCAAAAGGTAAGAAGGCAACATTTAACTTTGTCAGTACATAAAACTCTCTGGGATAGCTTCCCCAGAGTTCTACCTGCCTTTCCAGTAATAACATCAGAAAAAGTAACTGGCTCCAAATACCCTAAGGTTATCAAGGAATATACATTGGAGCCCGTATGTATGAGTGATTTAAAAGAAATTAAACAAGCAATTGTGACTTACAGACTACATTCATCCTTTGTTAGAGAGATGGTCAAGACCTGGGCTTTCAGTAACAAAGCCACACCTCACAAGTGAGCTCAGTTAATCTCAGCTGTCCTAGAAAGTGGGCTGCAATTGCACTGGAGATGCCTTCTTAAAGAGGAAGCAAGAATTTTAGAGCAACAGGAAAGCGCGAAAGGAACTGAGATTTCCCTAGATCAAATTCTAGATGACAGACTTTACTCTGATCCTCAGGACCAAGCTCTTTATGATGACCACACCCTGTCCATATGTACCACAGCAGCTTTAAAGGCTTGGGACAGGGTTCAGGAACCAGGACAGAGAGTGGAATCATATCTTAGGGTTAAACAGGGTCAGAGAGAACCCTTTAGTGACTTTTTGCATAGACTAACTAGGACCATACAAATAGGGATAACTGACCCAGAAGCTAGACATATAATAATTGAATCTTTAGCTTATGAGAATGCCAAAATAGAGTTCAAAAGGATCCTGGGGCATTTAAAGATCAGATCAGCACCCATGGATGAATGGGTCTTGCATACAGTGAATGTTGAGACATTTGACTATGGTACTGAAGTGTGGGTAGGAGAAGCAATTTCCAATGGTAAGAGAAGACATCAAAATACCAAATGTTTCAATTGTGGTAGAATAGGACATATGAGAAGGGATTTTAGACAACAGATTTCCAGGAATAATGCCTCTTCTGGGAATAACAGGAATAGGAGGACTCAGCCTTCAGGTTTATGTAGGAGGTGTGGCAAAGGCCGACATTGGACTAATGAATGTTGGTCAACGAGAGATAAACAAGGCAACCCAATACCATCAGGAAACGCCATGGGGGGGCCTCTCGCAGGCACCCATGATGAATGTAGCACAGTCATTTCCAGTTACTGTGGAGAACATGCCTCATCAGGAAAATTAGAAGGTTCCATGCCTGCTGTCGAAAGCAATAATGGTCTGAATGATGAGATAAATGTGGAGAATGAGTCAGGAAATCTGGTGGGACAGAGGAAATGTATATTCTGGCAGACTTCTATAAATGAACAAAGACCTAAGCTAAGAGTGTGTATAAATGGCATTTTTATTGAAGGCTTATTAGACACGGGTGCAGATGTAAGTATCATTACTCCAGAATCTTAGCATCCGAATTGGCCTCTTCAGGAGGTAGATGTTCAGTTCATGGGAATTGGAAGCCTATCTCGGGTAAGACAAAGCACGAGATGGATTGAATGCATAGGACCAGAAGGGCAAATAGGAAAACTAAGGCCATATATAGCCAATATTGCAGTGAATTTATGGG
Source organism: Ondatra zibethicus (assembly GCA_004026605.1). Classification (NCBI taxonomy): domain Eukaryota; kingdom Metazoa; phylum Chordata; class Mammalia; order Rodentia; family Cricetidae; genus Ondatra; species Ondatra zibethicus. Next base: position 86,057 of record PVIU01002685.1, on the reverse strand, counting down.
GTCGTGATCTATTGCAGCAATGGAATACCCAGATTAACATTCCTGAAGTCCCTAAAGCTTATATTTCTGAGGAAAATATTAGATGATATTACAGATGATGAACACCGGCCACTTGGGCTGTACAAGAACACAAAGCAATTGATAACCCTTCAGATGTACCAACAGCCCTGCCTTTAAAATGGTTGACTGAGAAGCCAATATGGGTTAGGCAATGGCCTTTAGCCAAGGAAAAGTTGCAGGCTTTAGAACAGCTGGTACAAGAGCAATTAGATGCTTGACATATAGAAGAATCTACCAGCCCTTGGATTCTCTTGTATTTGTTGTTAAGAAAAAATCTGGAAAATGGAGAATGGTGACAGATCTTAGAGCTATCAACAAGGCTATTCAACCTATGGGCCCCCTTCAATCTGGAATTCCTCTGCCCTCTCTGTTACCAAAGGGATGGCCTCTCATAGTTATTGATTTAAAGGATTATTTCTTCACTATACCATTACAAAAAAAGGATAGAGAAAAGTTTGCCTTTACAGTGCCTACTTATAATAATTCTCAGCCTACTAGGAGGTACCAGTGGACTGTCCTCCCACAGGGAATGCTCAATAGCCTCACCCTGTGTCAATATTTTGTAAGTCAACCATTGGAAATAATACGTAAGTGAGTTCCTAAGTCTATAATTTACCATTACATGGATGATATTTTGCTATCTGATTCAAACATAGATACCTTATAAAGACTGTTTGAAGAAGTAAAGATAGCTTTACAAAAATGGGGATTGCAGATTGCTCCTGAAAAAATACAGAGAGGAGATTCTGTCAAATATCTAGGTTATAAAATAGGTTTACAAAAAATTAGGAAACAAAAAGCACAAATTAGGAGAGATTGGTTACAGACTCTTAATCACTTTCAAAGATTGTTAGGAGACATCTCCAGCCTACGACCTGCTGTTGGGATAACACCTGATCTAATAATTCATTTAAACAAAACCTTAAATGGTGATAAAGACTTGAATAGTCCCAGAGAATTAACAGCTGAAGCAGAAAAGGAACTGACAATGGTTGGGGAAAAATTATAGGAGGCACATGTGGATAGGGTGAATCCAAAGCTTAGTTGTATTCTTGTCATATTGCCTTCCAGAATTTCTCCTACAGGAATTTTAATGCAGAGAGATAATATTATCTTAGAATGGATCTTTTTACCACATAAACCAAGTAAAAAATTAAAAATTTATGTGGAAAAAAGTCTCTGAATTAATTATAAAAGGTAAATTGAGACTTCATCAACTAGCAGGCATAGACCCAGCAGAAATTATAGTGCCTTTCACTAATGATGATATAAGAAAGAAGTTATGGAAAGACAATGAACCATGGCAAAGAGCTTGTGCTAATTTTTTGGGAGAAATTAATAGCAACTATCCCAAAAGCAATAGGCTTAACCTTATAAAGAGAACTTCTTGGATTCTTCCTTGAATTGTACGTGATGCTCCAATAACTGGAGCCCATACATTTTATACTGATGCCAATAAATAAGGGAAGGCAGGTTACAAATCAGACAAATTGAGTAAGGTAGAACAAAGTGCTTATAATTCTGTCCAGAAGGCAGAATTATATGCCATTCTCATGGTGCTAAGGGATTTTAAAGAACCTCTTTATTATTATTTATTTATTTTTTCCATAATATTTATTGAGCTCTACATTTTTCTCTGCTCCCCTCCCTGCCTCTTCCCTCCCCCCTTCAACCCTCCCCCAAGGTCCCCATGCTCCCAATTTACTCAGGAGATCATGTCTTTTTATACTTTCTACTTCCCATGTAGATTATATCTATGTAAGTCTCTCTTAGTGTCTGTATTGTTGTCTAAGTTCTCTGGGATTGTGGTTTGTAGGCTGGTTTTCTTTGCTTTATGTTTAAAAACCACCTATGAGTAAGTACATGTGATAATTGTCTTTCTGTGTCTGGGTTACCTCACTCAAAATAATGCTTTCTAGCTCCATCCATTTTCCTGCAAAATTAAAGCTGTTGTTATTTTTTTCTGCTGTGTAGTACTCCATTATGTAAATGTACCACTTTTTAAAAATTCATTCTTCAATCAAGGGGCATTTAGGTTGTTTCCAGGTTCTGGCTATGACAAACAAAGCTGCTATGAACATAGTTGAGCACATGTCCTTGTGGCACGATTGAGCATCCTTTGGATTTATACCTAAAAGTGGTATTATTGGGTCTTGAGGAAGGTTGTTTTCTAATTTTCTGAGAAATCGCCACACTGGCATCCAAAGGGATTGTACCAGCTTGCACTCCCACCAGCAATGCAGAAGTGTTCCCTTTTCCCCACAACCTCTCCAGCATAAGTTGTCATCAGTGTTTTTGATCTTGGCCATTCTTACAGGTATAAGATGAAATCTCAGAGTTGTTTTGATTTGCATTTCTCTGATGACTAAGGATGTCGAACATTTCCTTAAGTGTCTTTCAGCCATTTTAGATTCCTTTGTTGAGAGTTCTCTGTTTAGGTATGTACTCCATTTTTTTTTATTGGATTACATGATTTTTTTGGTGTCCAATTTCTTGAGTTCTTTGTATATTTTGGAGATCAGACCTCTGTCTGATGTGGGGTTAATGAAGATCTTTTCCCATTCTGTAGGCTGTCATTTTGTCTTGTTGACCATGCCCTTTGCTTTACAGAAGCTTTTCAGTTTCAGGAGGTCCCATTTATTAATTGTTTCTCTCAGTGTCTGTGCTGCTGGGGTTCTATTTAGAAAGTGGTTCCCTCTGCCAATGCATAAAGAACCTCTTGATATAGTTACTGACTCACAATATGCAGAAAAAGTTATCTTGCATATTGAAACTGCTGAATTTATACCAGATGATACAGAACTGACTTCATTGTTTATCCAGGTGCAAGACATGATCAGGAATAGGCTTTGCCCTATGTACATAACACACATCTGATCCCATACGGGTCTTCCAGGTCCTCTAGCACAAGGCAATGCAGAAATTGATCAATTATTGATTGGAATTGTGCTGCAGGCCTCTGAATTTCCTAAAAAAAATTCACATCAATAACAAAGGTTTAAAGAAAGAGTTTTCTATAACGTGGCATCAAGCTAAGGAGATTATAAAGAGATGCCCTACTTGTTCTTTCTATAACCAAATACTACTACCTGCAGGGACTAACCCAAATGGTACTCAAAGGAATTAATTTGGCAGATGGATGTGTTCCACTTTGCAGAATTTGGCAAATTAAAATATGTACACCACACCATTGACACTTATTCAGGTTTTCAGTGGGCAACTGCTTTAAGCTCAGAAAAAGCTGACTCAGTAATCACCCATTTATTAGAAGTCATGGCCATCATCAGTATACCTGCACAAATAAAGATGGAAAATGGTCCAGCTTATGTCTCTAGGAAAATGAAACGTTTTTTTTTTTGCTTATTACAATATTAAGCATGTTACAGGTGTACCACACAATCCTACAGGTAAGCAGTTATAGAAAGATCAAATTGAACTATACAGGATATGTTAAACAAACAGAAAGGGGTGGAAAATTCCCCCAGAAATAGATTAAATAATGCTTTATTAACCTTAAATTTTCTTAACGCTAAAGAGAAAGGGACAATGGCAGCAGAAAGACATTGGATAATGGAAAAGTCTGCTGAATTAAATCAACTGGTTTATTTTAAGGATGTGCTGACCTCGCAATGGAAGCCAGGAGATGTGTTGCGTTGGGGAAGGAGTTATGCTCTTGGTTCCACAATAGAAGAAAAATTTTGGATTCCATCAAAATTAATAAAGGTTAGGTTTGAAGAGGAGGAACCTCTTAGAAAGGATAAATGACAACTCATCTGTGATGATGATAATCATATAGGTGGTAAGAAAAACATATAGGATGGGTGCAGGGTTCTGTTCTTATCTCTGCAGGAATACACTCACCTTCAAAAAATTCAAGGGACCCTGGAAGTTTGAATACTGACAAATGGAAACAATTTACAACCCAATAAGGATCAGCAAAAAAATCAATTAGGTTCCATAAGTGAGAATATTCAACACACACACACACACATATTTGAATGTCTTTATATTTATAAATATATAGAGCTGGTTTTAGAGTCAGACTCTGGCTTAGTCCCTCTCTAAATCCAAGCCTGTTGTTAGAGAAAACCCAGAGTTTCTGTCTCATGTCAAGAGCCATGATATGGGACAGAGACAAAATAATTTATAAACTTCTTTTTCTTCCTTCGTATCTATTTTTGTCTTTATCATACCTTTTAGTGAATATATATGTATGTCTATGTAAATAATGCTTAAGTTTTCCATAATAAACAATAAATTTTCCTGCAGTAATCTTTAAAGTTTCCATGAAGAAGAAGGGGCCCCACAACAACAACTCCACCTGGTTAATATGATGTCATGATGCTGATAACACTACTACAAGACCTGTTTTGGGTACCAGCTGCACAAGACAGTCCTAACTTGGTTAGCTGAAATGGTGCACATCTTTTACAACATTCTGGCCAGACCTCCACAAAATACTCAGAGACTATTTGGAATTTTACCAGGCCAAACATTAATCTTGGAATTTAACCATCATTTACTTTAACAGGATCCCCTAGAAAGAACATTGCCCCCCATGACAGCTGGAAACAATTTTAGAGGACTATGTCCCCTCTCCCAGCAAAGTTTGCCCTCAGGCTTAGGGACATCATTTAGGGGTTGATTATAATTGGTATACGGTTGAGGGATTGGGAAGGAATTTTATAGGCTCAGGGATCTTTTGAAAAAAAAAAGAGGGATAATTGGATGATGGGATAATAGATTGGTATTTGTGAGTTATTGTTTTTAGACAATTATATTGGTATTGATTTTTGTATATTGATACAAAGCTAAATTATATTGAATATTGTATGCATGTATGCTTCTACCTCTGTTTAAAACATTGTTTATGTATATATTTACCATATTACAGTGTACATTACTACCTCTGATCAAGATACTTATACATTGTTTACATTTGAAGGTCATTGTCCTCATTTATTGCACAGTTGTTTATTGTCTTAGTCTTTAAGTTAGATAGGTATTGAGAATTATAGATCATTAGTCATCTATGTTTGTCATATTTATAATTAGACTAATCAGGTTCTTTAGATACATAAAGATTATATTGAATATAGATAGATAATCTTCAACCTCTTCAAAGAGCTGTAGAAAATGGCCTTTAATCTAACTTAGAGTTACGTGGTAGTGAGACACAATTGCTCCTGGCAACACCGATCTATTCCCGAGAGAATGTTGAGCACCAAAGACACTCCACCTGGAGCCTTTTTTCTTGGCAGAACTGGCCTTTGGGCAAAGAAATGCCCATACCTCAATCACTGACAGAGATACAGAGTATCCGTAAATGGATAAAACAGGACTGTCATATCCTGCCAAGACAGGGTAAGATAGTTTTGAAAAGTTTCTTGCCTTTAAAAATGGTATGTCAGTTACTTTAGGCCTTAGCCAAAGTTGGTTGCTTCAACATTGAAAATGAGACTTTGGGTCATTGTCCAGGTAGTCAGTTGTCTCTGTCATTTGTTGCACATTTTGGAAGCTTCTTGATTGCACTTCCTGTTTATTCAAATAATATTGTTTCCCTTCTTCGATGGAGTTGAAGATTAGATAATTGTAGTTACCTTCCTCATTATTTAGACAAGCTTATTTTCAATGCAATATTTAGCCTCCTTGAAATAGAATGTTTGGTAAAACTTTTGTTATGTGTTTCTTGCTTAATATTGTTTATTGTTTGTAATTTTATATTTGGTATCTGTTTCTATTGTATATGGTTATATTGGGTTTGGATAGATCTTGTTTAGACAAAAGCGGGAGATGATGGGGAAACTCTGTCAACCAATCACATCTAGTTAAGGTGTGGCTTCCTGAGGCTGAGGAGGAAAAATTGGGAGGACTCAGGTGCGCGCTCTCTCAGCGCGGTGCCCGCCGGACAGATATGAAGTTGGACCTCCCACTCTTGTAGCGTGAGTTTCCCCTTATAACCATTAAAATATAATTGTTGTTCTTGAGCTGGCCTGGTTATTTATCGTACCAATCTAATCAACAACATCTGGCACAACATCAGTACTCTACAAGAGCAGCCAGTGTTCTTAAGCACTGAGCCATTGTTGTTCCTGATGAACTAATGAGTTTTTAATGTGGCTACTAATAGGAGCATGAATGAGGGGTTACAGGAGCAAGGATGATACAGGAGCATCTACATCTCCGAAAAGCCCACCACAGCATGGGTGATGGCTCACTTTATGGCACATCAAAGCTTCAAGCCTGGGGCTCTTTGCACTGCTTACAGGCAGCTGGACAGGTCTGAGAACTCTACTGGCAACTGTCTCCTCCAAGCATCAGGGCTTCTCGGGGTCTCCTCCCCAAGAGTTTGCTGTGTCTTTAGAGATGGTGTTGTGGGCTGGTTTCTTATCAACTTGCCACATGCTAGAGTTATTTGAGAAGAGGGAACCTCAAGTGAGAGAATGTCCACACCAGATTAGTCTGTGAGCAAGTCTGTGGGACATTTTCTTGACTGATGTGGGAGGGCCCAGTCCATTGTGGGTGGAGCCACTGACAGGTGCTACCCCTGAGCAGGTGGTCCTGGGTGGTATAAAAAAAAGCAGACTGGGCAAGCCATGGGGAGCAAACCAGTAAAGGTCAGTTCCTACATCCAGGTTCCTGTCTCACCCAACTTTCCTGGATGATGGAGTACAAAGCTGTAAGATGAAATAAGCCCTATCCTTCCCAAGTTGCTTTTGGTCATGGCAGACTTCTTTAAATCCAAGGAATATAAATAGCTGGGAGGGTACTTTGAGAATCTTGCAAGTCTTGGCTTTCTCAGATGTGTGTGTGTGCGCGCACGCGCATGTGTGTGGCATTTGTTTTAGTTCTGGAGTAGTCTCATGGGCTTCTCCTTCACTCTTGGAGAGAATGTTTGAATTGGGAGGGAAGGGCTGCACAACAAGCAAGTAGGCTGGGGTTAAAACAAGGACCATTTTCAAAGACTCCTTCTCACCTCTACCAGCTATTCACACAGTTCTGGCTCACCCTCGCAGGCTCTGGGTAGCAGCACAGGCTCAATGGCTCCTCTTGGCAGGTGGTTTTGGCAAGCTAAGAAATGCATCTAGGTTGTACCTGCTCAATGTTTAGGCAGGTGGCTGCTACTGCACAGGATTCTTTACTGAGCCCTGTGATATACCAGGAAGTTCCCAACAGCCCATTTTTTTTGTGGGCATCTCAATTGCCATCTTACCAAAGGCTTAAAGATATTGGACAATCTGGCCAGGATCACACAGGTAGGTGTGGACTTTAGGGACATTTCACTTGTATTTTAATAAATAAAACTTGCCTGAGGATCACAGAGTAAAACAGCCCCACTGGGCAGCCTTACAGACCAGGCTGTGGTAACACACACCTTTAATCCCAGCAGTCAAACTAATTGCCATAGAAACTGGGCAGTGCATGCCTTTAATCCCAGCCCTAGAGAGGAGTTTAAGATGGGAGGAGACAGCTCTCAAATTCAGTTTCATTCTGAGATTTCTGGAGGTAGGATCGCCATTTTTGCATAGTTGCTTTGCTTTTCGTGTCTTCAGGTTGAACCCCAGTATCAGTCTGGCAGGAACTGGGCAAAAGCCTTTGGGGATCCAAAGGCCGACATTTCTTACTAACCCGTCCCTGGCCTCATTGCTCTTCCTTCCTCCACAGGGTTAGTCTCTGCTGCAGATGGCAAAGTTACCATGGAGGGCAGTCTCCAGCCTCCAGGACAAAGCACAGAGCTGCTGGGCTTGGGTTCCACTTCAAGTTCATGGCCATAGAAGAGGTTTAGGTTTCATGGACCAGGTTTTGGAGCCCCAGCCCAGATCAGAGCCCAGTATTGCAGGGTGGAGCCAGCCACTAGACTGAGGCTGCCAAGGTAGTTGACCTCTTGACAATTCTTTGTGTATGCAGGTGCACACACAGGCAAAGATGCACAGGTGTCATCCAGTGTATGTGTGCACCTCGTATCCTGTGTGTGTACACATGTGCATATGTATATGTGTGCATGTGAAGACCAGAGGGAAACCTTACCTGTCATCTTTAGATGCCATCCTGGGGACTTGGAAGTAGTTGGGTGTCCCACCCCAGACCATGGCCTCTCTCCCTTGCAGCATAGCTGAGGTCCGTCCCAAAATTCCATCTCTAAGGGAGAATCTAGCTGGCCTGGAATTTACCAATAGTCTAGGCTGGCTGGCTATCAAGCTCCATGATGCTCATATCTCTGCTAGTGCTGCAATTACAAACGCACACCTGGCTTCTTAATTATTTTACATATATTTAGTATGTGTGTGTGTTGTATGCATGCCATGGTATGCATGTGAAAGTCAGGGCACAATCTGTGGGACTTGGTTCTCTCATTCCTCCATATGGGCTCCTGGGGAATCAGACACAGGTCTTCATGATTGCAAGGCAAGTGCTTTACTGATTGAGCTATCTCTCTAGCCCTCTTGTGACCGTGTATCTTCTGGGTGCAATGAGGTAACACAAGGAGAGGCTACAGAGAAAGCAAGTCCCATGTCCCTCTGTGGCAGCAGAAGACAATTAAATGGCCTCAACTTCTCTGGGACAGGTTAAAAACAAGTGGGAATCCCAGCAAACCAAGACTTTGGTGAGGCCTGGAGTTTAGCAAATTGCCAAGTGATCGAGACTAGACCCGTGTGCTAAGAGGACCAGAGTTGCCAATGCACAGTGCTTCTCAAACAGCGCCTACAGCTGGCCTGGACTGGGAGGCTGGCCCATCATTCTGGGCAGTTGGGAGGAGATGAAGCTTAGGGAGACTGTGGATAAAATCCTGAGTGTGTGTTTTGTTGACATGAGCACAACTATGTTAAAGACAACAATGCCTTAGACCCATGAGAATGACAGGGCCTTCCTCTGGTCGTCTGGTTATGACAACCCATGTTGACAATGTATACAGAAAGTATCAGTCACAGCTTCTTCTTCATGGATGACTGCAGCCAGAGACTGCTCCTTACAATGTACCCCTACCAGGACTGGCTAACCTGCCTCTTCATTCAGTTGTATGCAATAAACACACCAAGTTCCCAGCTTCTGGTGCATCTCCATCAGAGCACACACTCCACCTAATCCCATCTTTTCTGTACATTCTGTCTGCCATTTCTTCATTTCCAATTGCCCAAGTCAGATCAATCCCAAAGCTGCACAGGTCATGGTAGGGTACCCAACAGTTCAGCCAAGGCTGTGACATTGTCTCTTGACAGCAAAAGGGGTCTTTCCTTGGAGTTGGGGCTCCAGGATGCTGGGCAGAGCAGGACAGGAGAACAGGTGGAGCCAGGAGCTCTCTACCTTGGAAAGGGAGGTTTGACATGGCCCTTGGGTGTGTAGCAAAGGAGAAAGGCCACAGCCTGGGGTAGACACCCAATTCCATCTGGTCTATCTGGTCCCTTGGTTGGAGCTCTACTATGCTAGGGGAGTAGAAGCTCAGGGAGCTGTGTGGTTATTGCTAGCCACATAGCTGAGCAGAGAGCTGATAACTTTTAGAATCCCCATAGGAGACTCATGCTCCAAGCCCAACCTGGCCTTTGCCCTTTTGTGATGGTAACAGGCCTGTATGTAGTGGCTCCCCAGACTGCCAGGAAATGGAACCTGTTGCTTGGCCCCAGGGATGGAGTGTGGAGTGAATCTCTGTTGTAAAGAAGGCAGCTTGGTTGTCCCAGCCACTCGACAGCTCAGACCCAAAATAATCACACAGAAACTGTATTATTTAAATCACTACTTGGCCCATTAGCTCTAGCTTCTTATTGGCTAACTCTTACATATTAATTTAACCCATCTCCATTAATCTGAGCATCACCACGAAGTCATGGCCTAGCAGCAAGGTTTCAGCATGTCTGTCTCCAGCAGTGGCTCCATGGCTTCTCCCTGACTCTGCCTCCTTTCTCCCAGCATTCAGTTTATTTTTCCCTACCTTGCTGTCTTCCCCTTTATCTCTGCTATAGGCCCAAAGCAGTTCCTTTATTAACCAATGGTATTCACAGCATACACAGATCCCACATCAAATCTTCCTTCTCTTCCTCCTTTGTGACTGGCCCTTACACTCTGACAATCAGCCAGGGAATGTGGGCAGGTTTTCTGAGATGCTTAGGCAGGTGCTAGTATGCCTGGCCATGTGGCAACTGCCACTTAGCTTGCAAGGAAAGAGCTATGAATGAGAAGTGGCATTCACAGGAATATTAATTATTTTAAAATAGTTTTTCTTACATTTGTTTGTCTTGTGCGTTTGTGCACAAGGGGTTGCTTCTCTCCACCATGTGGGGCTTGGGAATTGAACTCAGGTCATCATGCTTGGCAGCAAACTTCTTACCCACTGATCTGTCTCACCCTCCCAACTCAAGGGAATCTGAGACTGAATGTTTCTATTTTGCACCCCAGGCATCTTTCTTGTCTCCCCCCAGTTGTGGTCTGGCTGTTGTATGTTTATTGGTCTGAGTAGTAATCACTTCCTCCTGTACTTTGCCCTCCTAGCCCAGCCATAGGAGCTGTGTTTCACTAAGATATACAAAGATGTATAATTCTAATTCTGTTTCTGCTAACGATTTTTCCTTCACTGGTCACATGGCTCTCAGCTTAAATGCTGTCTCCCTAGGATCCCTCCCACTCCACTCGGTTGGCTGTAGCCTCTTATTTGCAACTGGTCCCAGATGGGATTTTCTAGTCTTTAGCTTCTCTTGAACACCAACTCTATAGGCACAGAAGGACCTAGCTCTGTGTCCTGTTGTCAGTGCAGCGTCTGGCCCCAGTATTTCCTCTGAGTCACTGTATGATGCCCTGGAGGCCTCTGTGTGTGTCGAGCATTAGACCTCTAAGAAGCCCTGGCTGTGCTGCTGTTAACTGCATGGAAGGAGATGACTGGTTTAAAGCTACCAAGCTGGGTAGAATATCTGGCCCAGTGCTCATCAATGCTCTGTCTGGGCTGGGTCTATGTGCCTGTTCTTGCATCTATACATGGCCTCTGTCCTTGGCCTTGTTACTGTATAGACTTTCTCTGTGCTCACCTTTGGTCCAAGGGCCAGGTGAGGTTGGCTGTATTATAAATGTTGCTGCTTCACAGGTTTTTTGCTATTGTAGAGGGCTGTCCTCCAAAAGTAACAGCTGTCATCCTCATTACAGTTGTGACTGTCACGAGACCCCCCAAGATTGGGCTTGTTGACTGTTGACATTCCCACAAGAACGAGGGGTGTGTGGAGGGTCACTGGTCCCTCATTTGAGATTCTGGTCACGCCCTCTTGTACCTTCTAGATTCCTGTATCTAATTCTGTCCAAAATTGCACATGGTCTTGAGGTCTTGGGAGGTCCTAGTGCCTATAGACCAGAAGGGCTGACTGTTTGGGGGACTGGATAAAGGCAGCTCTGGGAAAGGGGTAAGACTTTGAAATAATAACAGCTGCTTTGGGGCCACCCATGACTCTCTAAGCAACCCCTCCCCCATGTTCTGTAAGTAAAGTCAATAAACTCATTGGTTTCCCAAGATGGACTTCAGTGGAAATGTATTTGGGTGTGCTGTTGGTGCCCTAGAAGTAGACATTTGTCTGTATCTTCCCAGAGAAACAAACAGTTCCCACAGCAGCTGCCAGATAAGATACAGGATGCCCAATCATGGGTGAATTTTGGAAAACCATGAAAAGACTTTGCAATGCAAATATGCCCCTAATATCACACGAGGCACACTTACACTAAAACAGATGTTTATGTGAAGTTCCAATGTGCCTGGGCATCCCATGTTTCCCTGTGTGGCAGTCCCGTGCAGAGGTCTAAATGCCCTTAATGTTGTCCTTCTCTTTTGGGTCAGCTTGATTTCTATAGTTGGCTGTGTGTCCTTAACGGTCAGCTGGCCCTCAGCCCAGCAGCTGGGCCGGTTTCTCTTCTGCTCTTAAAAGCAGCTCCTGCCTTGAATGTGAAGGTCACTGGATGTCAAGTGGGGCCCTAGGACTCTTAAAGAGTGTTCAAGTGACTCTTGACACCTGCCACTTACATCTCAGGATTGTGGCTCTGCTTTCTGCTTGAGGCATGGGGATTAATTTCGGTTTTGAATCCGTAGCCGCCCTCTCTCGCCATCTGATACAAAGACCTAGGTAGAAGGATGAGTAAGAGGATCTGTTTTGTCAATGGCTGGCAGGATGTTGCAAATTAAAACCATTTGTGGGCAAGAGAGGGCTTCACCAGCTGTGAGCTCCCTTCTCTGTGCAGGGACACGGGGGAGTGGCTTCTAGCCAACTGTTGCTGAGGGCTCCTGAGAGCTGCCATTACAAGCATCTGCTCTGCGACAACCAAGTGCTATTAAGTACTATAAGGAGGACTGCCGACCAAGGAGAGGGAAGCAGGGTTGGTGTACAGAAGACCATCCTGAGACCAGAAGAGTGTGGACTGTCCACCTGGTTGTCTCTCTCTGTGACTTCTCAGGCTTTAGCTGTGCCTGCCCTACCTCCTAACGCCCATGTAGCCCACCCTAGCACCAAGCCACTGGGTCAATTCTTGTGTGATTACCAAAACACTGCTTCCGTTTAAATGAGAAAGTTTGTTATTACTAACTGAAAAAAAAATAGAGAAAACATAAAGAAATCTCCAATCTCCAGGTTTTTCTGGGTATAAACAACTAGCAACAACTGTACCCTCAACCGATGTGTGGCCCTGGGGTGCCATTGTGCCTCCTGTGCCTCTGTTTCCTTGTCTGTAAAGTTGGCATGCTGTTGGGAAAACTGTTTTTTAAACAAAAGCACTTTGACCCTGGCCCCTGGTACAAACTGTTAGTGGCGATTTTTAAACTGTCAGGGCAGGGATGTGGCTCAGTTGTTAGAGTGCTTGCCTACCATGCATGAAGTCGTGGGTTCCAGTCCCAGCAGGGCACAGACCAGATGCGGTAGTGCGCAACTGTGATTCTAGCACCAGGGAGGTGGGAGCAGGAGAATCGGGAATTCTAGGTCGTCGTTGGCTACAAGGCTAGATCAAGGCTAGCCTGAGCTCCAGAAGACCCTCAAACAAACTAACTCTTAGACTGCCATTGTCTTTACAGTTCATTCAGTGATGGTGATGGGAGACTCTAATATGGGCAGTGTTCAGATTCCTTCTGAGCTTTCAGATGAACTCAGGCAGGACAGTCCTATGTTGTCTTGCTTGTAGCCTGATGCTCTGTATTGAAGTGGGATGATCATGTTGATGGGAATTACAGGCAAACCTTACCAAACATGCAGCCGTCCAGGGCCAGCCTTGTGGAACTGGGGAAGGAGACGTTCACTGATGCTCTGTTGTGTGATAGTGTCCTCTTTTGGCTTTTTCTGGGGCTCACTACCCAGCTCCCAAATAAATCACATATGGAGGCTTATTCTTAGTTATGAATGACTGGCTTTAGCTTGGCTTGTTTCCAGCCAGCTTTTCTTAACTAATTAACCCATCCACCTTTTGCCTCTGGCCTTTACCTTCCTATCACTTCAGTATGTCCTACTTTCACTCTACTCCGTGGCTGACTGGGTGGCTGCCCCTGATGTCCTCTCCTTGTTCTCTTGCTCCTCTTTCTTCCCAGATTTCTCCTCCTATTTATACTCTCTGCCTACCAGCCCCACCTATCCTTGGTCCTGCCTTGCTATTGGCCGTTCAGGTCTTTATTAGACCAACTCTTGGGAATGTGGGTGCTGTCTTCTCTAGGCTGCTTCCTGCTGAATGCGGGCGAAGTATTTTTAGGGTCCCAGGGAGAAAATTTGTCAAAATGTCCAAGTCCTGGGAAGACCAGTTATAATCTTTGTTGATAGATATCACTTGTCAAGATTCAGGAGGTCTCCCCTGATCAAGCCAGATCCAAATCAGCCTGGAATGAATCCATAGCCTCTTATTTCCTGTGGAAACAAAAGCAAAACCTCTTCTCCAAAGCATTTTTAATTTCTATTTATAGACAAATACATATTTTAACCTTTTAAAAGTTAAACCATTCTTAAAATATCTAGGCCGGTTTATTTAAATAGTCTGTCTTTCAATTCCAGGTCTTTTAGCAGCTCTTCTTTGCTTTTCAGCAATCAAAAATTTAAAAATCAGCATAATACTATACAGGATCTGGACCCCCTGTGTGTTTCCTATCTTTACATGGCTCTTTTCTTTTACCTTACTTTTACTGTCTCTTTAAAGACTTTATCCTTTTAAATCTATTTATTTCTTTTTATGACTGCCTATACCCATTTTTTTCTTTCTTAAGCCTACGCACATTGTAAAACACACTAGAATGTGTTTAGAGGATTTTTTTCTGTCTGTACCACTTTTAAAAACTGCATATCCTTTAACCTTCTTTGACCGCATGAGCAAACTTTAGACTGTTAAGTTAAACCTGGGTTCTCCTTGCGCTCTAGCAGCTGGCTCCGCCCACTTGGGTTGGGTCCTGAAAGCCAAGCCCAAAGCTTGCAACCAGGTATGTGACTAGGAACTGCATTCAATTATCCTAGCTATGAAAGCCGGTACTTGCATTGCCACAAGTGGTTTTTACTTAGCTTACCCTTTCTAGTTTCTATTTAGCACTGCTGGCTAAACATCAGTGCTTCTTAAAGGAGCTATGTCCTTTTTCTTTCTTTCTTCCTTCTTTTTTATCCCGTCCTCCTTTCTCTCCCTTCCTCCCTCCCTCCCTTCCAGCTTTCTCAGGCTATAGATGGATATTCGATCCCCAAGTTGGTATGCCAAAATGTTTTGTAATGTTTTACTCTTTTGACTTTTTGCAGGGCTCACCGCCCAGCTCCCAAATAAATCACATATGGAGGCTTATTCTTAGTTATGAATGACTGGCTTTAGCTTGGCTTGTTTCCAGCCAGCTTTTCTTAACTAATTAACCCATCCACCTTTTGCCTCTGGCCTTTACCTTCCTATCACTTCAGTATGTCCTACTTTCACGCTACTCCGTGGCTGACTGGATGGCTGCCCCTGATGTCCTCTCCTTGTTCTCTTGCTCCTCTTTCGTCTCAGATTTCTCCTTCTATTTATACTCTCTGCCTGCCAGCCCCACCTATCCTTGCCCTTTCCTTGCGATTGGCCGTTCAGTTCTTCATTAGACCCTCAGGTGTTTTAGACAGGCAAAGAATCACAGCTTCAGAGAGTTAAACAAATGCAGCAAAAACAAAAGCAACACACCTTAACATTATATTCTCCAACAGAGCACCCAGACTTACAGAAAGGGAGACAGGTTCAAAGAGGACGCCTCCACTAAACTCTTACAGGGGAAGCAAGCCGCCAGGATTCCTAAAGACCAAGGGAATTAGAGTGGGCCACCTTCCACAGGAAGTGTTCTCCAGTTGCTGAAAATCCCTATAGCACAAAGATCTTTCTGGCTTCCTAAGGTCCTGCAACTTGCCTGATGCCCCTCAAAGTCCCATGTCCTTGCTTTCTAAATTGAGATGCTACAGAGCCCCTGCTGGCTGAGAGCAGAAGGGACTTCAAGGGTGTCCTACAAGGATAAGGTCCCCTGGCATAGGCACCATAGGTGTCATTCAGGTGAGAGCTGGCATCCAGAGGTCTATTCCCAGCTAGGTCCTGGGTCCAATGGGAACGACATCATCATCCATGTGCCCCCTGCCCTTGGCACGGCTGTGGGGAGCTTCTCTACAGAGTGGGGTGCAGATAATCTTTTCTTCCCTCCATTTATCTTTTCCCTTTGTATTTGGATTATTAATAGAAAACACCCAAACACAAAACAAGCCGAGAATCCTGATTTCTATGACAAGCAGGGCCTTGTGCCGCCCTCAAGCACCGGGCAGGAATGAGAGGTTGCTGAAGAGAACAGACATAGGGCTCATGCTGTGCTACTGAATTAGGTCCCATCTTCCCAGTGTCTGGAAGGAGCCCTGTGAACGAGGAGGCTCAGGTAGACATGGCTGGCACTAGCAATGTGTGCACTCATCTGAAGAGCCACTGCTGCTTCTGAAGGACTGATAACACGGGCTTTAGCTCCTCTGTGAGGGGCTGTGGGGAGCAGGAGCCCCGCAGGGCCTATGGAGAAAGAGGGGGCAGATGGTACCCTTAACATACCTTGCATGACCAAAGTTGAATTCTTCTACTTGTTCCAGATCTCCAAACACCACCTTCCTCAACACATATGTGCACACATATGCATGTATGCATACACATGCATGCATACTTCCACATACACACATTCATGAATGAATGCACACCTTCACAATCACACAGATACAGACACACTCAAGTTCACATGTACACAGGTTCACATACATGCACATGTTAACATTTGCCAAAATATACATGCAGAAACACATATATGCACACATATTTTTCACAAGCACACTCAGAAATACACACATTCACACATACACTGCCTCTGGTGAGCCCTCTCTCATACACATGCTTCCAGGACACATGTATGTTCCCAGTTGCACCTGCTGAGACAGCAGTTGGGAGAGAACCTGCCATTAACCTTTCCTGCCCATAAGATGGGGTCCTGGGCTTTGCCAGATCCTGGAAAATTTTTCCTGATTAGTTTTTTAAAATCAATTTGATACAAGATACAGTCATTTGGGAAGAGGCAATCTCAATGCGTAAAATGCCCATTAGATTGAACTATGGAGCAAACCTGTGGGGTATTTTCTTGGTTAATGGTTGATGTGGTAGGGTTCGGTTCATGGTACCACTCCTAGGCAGGTGGTCCTGGGCTATATAAGAAAACAGGCTGAGCAAGCCGTAACAAGCAAGTCAGTAAGCAGCACTCCTCCATGACCTCTGCCTCAGCTCTTGCCTTGTGCTCCTGCCCTGACTTCCCTCAGTGATGGATGTGACCTGAGAATTGTAAACTGAAACAATCTTTCTTCCCTAAGTTGCTTCTGGTCCCTGTGTTTTATCACAGAAATAGAAAGGTTTCAGCATGTCTGTCTTGGCACCTCCATGACTTCTCTCTGACTCCACCTCCTTTCTCCCAGCATTCAGTTTAGTTTTCCCCACCTATCTCTTTATTCACCAATGGTATTCACAGCCTATAGAGGGAATCCCACATCATCAAATCTTTTTTTGTTTTTTCAAGACAGGGTTTCTCTGTAGCTTTTGGAGCCTGCCCTAGAACTTGCTCTATAGACCAGGGTGGCCTCAAACTCACAGAGATCTGCCTGTTTCTGCCTTCCGAGTGCTAGAATTAAAGGCGTGTGTCACCACTGCTTAGCCAGCACCAATTCTTGACCTAAGGCCTGTGCTCTCTATGTTCTTCTGAACACACCTCCCCCCTTAAATCTGCAACAGGAGCAGTCACAAGTCAGTGGAGCCCTGCTCCCTTGCTAAGAGCAAGATCTTAACTTAGAAAATGTGAGGTTGTGTGCACAGGAAGGGAAGGGATGTAGAGGGTGGTACCAAAGTAGAATTGTCCCCGAATGCTTACAGTGTTTCCTTCAACACATGACTTGATGTCCTTAGGGACACATGTGGCATCAATGATAGGAGGGCACAAAGTGGTCTGATTGGGGAATGTTTGATTGCTTTTTAAACATAAAAACATTTCAGGGATGGAGTCTTGATGTGAGCATCATGGGGTTGAGCTTTGACTTCCTCTGAACACCATCAAAACTGGCTTGTGCCCTATTGAGAGTACATATAGATGATATGTACCTCCTCCTCATGAGATCCAAATGACAAACCAAAATATGATTCCATCAAGGTTCACCCTGGGGAACCAGTCGGGTATCCTTAGGAGCATGGGTGAAGGGTCATTTGTTGGACCGTGGGTGACTCCCTAAGAAGCTACACTGGAAAGCCGTTTCCAGCATGGATATGGCTTATGTAGATGGAACATCTCTCAATTAACCTCCCCTCCTATATACCTTAGCACTATATACCCTGAGGCCCGGGATCACATGCAGTGGGATCACAATTACAAACAAATGACTTGGAAGGAGTGGCTGGAATCTCAAGCAAGGGTCCAATGACCCACCCCCTCCTTCTAGGATGGGATGTTAATGGTCTACAGTCCCATTCCTGATGGTCCACTGCAAGAAGGCACAGATGAGCTGGTGAAGACAGCTCTTTGGGGGAGGGAAGAAAGAAGTGGTCTTTACTGATTGCAAGAAACATGATGGAGCCTGTGTGTGTTCCTGCTCTTAGAATTTCTTCCACCACTTGAAACCCTGCTCTTGCCCCTGCTTCTTCTTGGTACTTGTTCTAAGCTTCCTGTTTCTCCTCACCCTGTCCTGTTACTATGAGGCACGCCAGCTCCTGAGTGTTCAGAAGATGCTTTGCCAGATGGCCCAGACAATTCCTTCTACCTCAGCATCCACTTCTGGTGCTTTAGTGGACAGCTTTTACCCAGGACCCTGGAGTCTGTAGGTTGCCAAGTAACAAGCTTCACAGTTCTGCTGGCTGGAATTCCAGCATCAAGGTGATGGTAAGTAGAGTCCTCCTGTGGTTTCTCTCCTTGGCTTGCAGATGACTGCCTAGTCCCCATATCCTCATATGGTCACCTCTGTGTGTGAGCACAATGTGGTTGGTCTTTTCTCACGGGTACACTAGTCCTGTGGGTCAGGGTACACCCATTCATATAGCCTCATTCAGCCCTACTGACATACTTAAATGCCTGCTCTCCAAATAGAGTCAAAATTTGCAGGGTGTGCTGCATAGTTTTATGTCAACTTGACACAAACTAAAGTCATCTGAGAAGAGGAAGCCTCAATTAAGAAAATGCTTCCATAGCTCAGACTACAGGGAAGCCTGTAGGGCATTTTAATAATTAGTGATTAATGTGAGAGGATCCAGCCCATTGTGAGTGGGGCCGTTACTGAGTTGCTGGTCCTGGGTGCTATAAGGAAGCAGGTTGAGTAAGTGATGAGGAGCAAGCCAGTAAGCAGCACTCCTCTATGGCCTCTGCATCAGTTGCTGCCTCCAGATTCCTGCCCTGTTTGAGTTCCTGCCCTCACTGCTTTTTATGAAATATTATATGGACTCATGAGTGAAATACACCCTTTCCTCCCCAAGTTGCTTTTGGTCATGGTGTTTTATCACAGAAATAGTAGTAACACTAACTAAAATACAGGGTTCTGACAAATAAGATTTCAACTTACAAACCTGCAGATGGGACAACTCTGTCTGCAGGACAGATATCCTGAGACATCTTGTGGAGTTGCAATGACAGGAGGTGCATGAACAGAGAGTTGAGTCTCCAGTAGGGCTCTGGAGTCTATGTAGACGTTGGTCCTCACTTTGTTAAAGTTACCCAATAGTTTCTCTGACTCCAACAGACACACGTGCTGTTAGGTGAGGTTCTAAGATCCTATTAACTATGAGGACACAGAGGAAAGTTCACACCCCAGTCAAGGGTCAGAGAAGACATCTTGGAACAAAAACAAGCAAATGGACTGTAGGTGAGACTGTAGCTCAGCTGAGAGGGCACTTGCCTGGTGTGGGGGAGGCCTCGGGTTCAGGTCTCAGCACTATACAAAGAATGCGAAATCCGAATGACATAATGAGGAACCTGGTTATCTGTGCCAAAGGGTAAGAGGAAATAAATAAGAGATCTGCAGGTGCAGGGGCCCTAAGGCATCATAATTCCTCTTTCTATACACTGACAGCTCTTCCCTGGTGGTCTCTAAGAGTGACAGAGCATTTCCCCAGGGATTTATACTTCTTAGGACCAGAGCCCATGTGTTCTCCATCCGTTTAGAGACCTTGAGCATCTCAAGGTCAACTGAGCATCATGGAAATCCTCAGCTTTGACTAACCTGCTCTCTCCTATGATGGTGTGGGATTAAACGGAATCACAAACCTCCTCCATGGAGATGTGACAGGAAGAAAAATGTCACCAGGGCCTTGAGAATTTTATTTCTCTTTGCTACAGCGAGGTGGGAACAGCCTAACCATGAGCCACCGGAACCAATTGGCAGTGACGTTAGTCACAAATCACGACCTGACATTTATTGCAGCTGAGATCCCAGTAGATTGATTATTTAGGAAAAGAAGTAAGATCAAGATGGCCAAGCCGCTGCCTCATGAAAAATCTGCCCTTGTTACTTGTCATCCTGATGGAAAAGGGGGCTCAAATTGGGAAAGAGGAAAAAGTGCTATCAAGTGTAGATCTTGTGGGTGCCTCGAGGGACAGCAGGCAGCTCTGGTGTGTCATCTCTGATCAATTGGTGGCTCTTCATTCATGTGAAAATCTGCACCGGCCTGGAGCTCTTTGGAAGGAGGAATTCTTCCTTGCCTCAAGCTAACACCTCTGCTTCAAGGGTGGGCGTTGATGGATGAACATTCCCTTTAATGCAGTGTTCTGCCCACCCCGATTCCCTTGTCTCCATGAGGTCCTTCCCTCCACACTGAGGCATACGAAAGCCCTAGGGAGACGTCTGGCCTCCTTTCAGGGAAGCACTGGGCTTCTTTCAGCTTTACAGTCCAAGTCTAGAGGAAACAGGCCCAGGAGGGAATCCGAGGCTGCTGTGATTCCAGCTCAGGGCAGGAGACATATAGCAATCTACAGTGAGTGGCTTAAGACCCTGTAGCCAGACTTTGTTTGGACAGCCAGTTCCCAAATCATGGCACAGAGACTTATTAATTATGAAAGCTTGGCCTTAGTTTAGGCTTGATTCCAACTAGCTCTTAAAACTTAAATTAACCCATTTATATAATCTGTGGCTCATTACCTCTCTTCCATTCTCTATGTCCCACTTCCTCCATGTCTGGCTGGTGAATCTTCCCAGAGTTTCTATCTCTGCCTGGAAGTCCCACCCATTCTCTCCTGCCTAACTATTGGCTGCTCAGCTCTTTATTAAACCAATCAGAAATTGCTTTGGCAGAGATACATCTTCACAGTGTACAAAAATATTATCCCACAATAATACCCTCCGGGTCTGTCATCTTCAGTGGCAGGTAGGGATCAGGCAGGCCCAGCTTGGAGGGGATTCATTCACAACTGAACTCTGCTTTAACCTGATATGTAAACATGAGGATCTGAGTTCACATCCCACATATCCACGTGAAAATCTGGGTGTAGCCATGTCTGCCTGTGGCCTCGGCACCGGGAGGCAGTCCTTGTCACTGAACACATGCATCAATGCAGATTCCCACACGGATAAACACACCACCAACAACAGCAAAATGAAGTGGTTACCCAAAGAGGCACAAATGGTAAGATGACAATACGGGGTCTGGCAGCTGGTTCCCCATGACGTTATGACAAAGATGCCACACCCAATAGTGGGAAGGCTCCCTGCTACTCAATCAGCTGGAAATCCTTATGGGAAGATGCAAAATCTGACTTCTCTGCCCTCACGACACAGACAAAAGTCAAAGTGGGTGACTTATGGATTCCCATGTGAAATCTAAGCCAGGCTTCTTGGCAATGATGGAAAACAGTTTTATGATGTTGATGGAGCAGGCAACAACATCTTCAATAAGATATGAAAAGCACTGACCAAACAGAGAAAGACTAATAAGACCTCAAAGTTAAGAACTTCCTCTGGGGCTAGGGAGATGGGCTCAGTGGCTAAAATGCTTATGCTACCCTTAAGATAAAATAAGTAAGGGTGTGAAACTGAGTTCAAATCCCTAGCGCACGCGTGCACACATACACATACATACAATGCCATGCATGGTGATACACATCTGGAATTTCAACCCCAAGTAGGCAGAGATAGGAAGCTGCACCAGGCTCACCAGCCAACCAACCTAACTACTAGTGAGACCCAGGTTCAGAGAGACACTGTCTCAAAAAACAGAGGTGGAAAGCAATTGGGAAAGACAGCCCACGTGAATCTCTAGGCTCAAATACATATGCATTAGCGAGTACACCTTTACATACAGGTGCACATGCCTTCAATCCTGCCTTTCTACTCTCCTAATGTGGACCCTTGATGATGAGATAAAACCGGAAACACCTATAACCAAGAAAAGATGCTGTCCTAGCTTCCTTTCTGTTACTGTAATAAAACACCGTGGCCAGAAGCAACTAGAGAAGGAAAGGGTTTGTTTGGTCTAGAACTCCCTTCATGTCACGGTCCATCATCGATGGAAGCCAAGTCAGGAACTCAGAGCAAAAACCTGGATTCAGAGATCATGTAGGAAAGCTATTTACTGGCTCTCTCAGCCTCAGCTGGCTTTCTTATATAGCCCAGGACCACATTCCCAGGGAATGGTGGAACCTACTGGGCATGCCCCCACATATACACAACAATGAACAATTAAGGCAGTTTCTCATCGACTGCCCACTGGCCAATCTGGGCAATCCTTCCATTGAGGCTCTCTTCTCCAGTGACTCTAGGCTGTGTCAAGTTAACAGTTAATGCTAAGGACAGATGTGTACTCTTGTTACAGGAAGAATTCCTTCTGATCAGTAGGACAGGTAACTCTTACAGCACAGAGAAGAAACCTGGACAGGTGCCTTGCAGAATGATGTGCCACATCTGGTTCTGAGATGCTCCCCAGGGCCATGCTAAAGGCTCTTTCCACTGCTTGGTACTATTGGCTGGTGATGGGACCTTGAGGAGGTGGCCTAATGTGAGGTCTTGGAGTCACTGGCATTGTGACTATAAAAGAGACTGTGAGACCTAGGTCTATTCCCTCCCCCCCCCCTTTGCAATCTGTCCACAAGCTGAGCAGTTTTGTTCCATCGATCTCCCCTTTCATGGCATGCTACCTCACGATAGGTCTAAAACAATGGGGTCAACCAATCATGAAGGTGCCTCCAAAGTCACAGCCGGAATAAAAGCAGTCTCCTGATAAATAATTAACGACCTTAGGTCTTTTAATGTGGGGATGGTAAGCTGACTAACACATGGGTATTTAAAACGGACACTATGAAAAGACGCTTGCCTTCAATACTCATGAGGAAAAGCAGATTAACATAAGAATGAACTCTAAACATGTATCCACCAGGATAGCAAGCATTTGAGATTGATACTGCCAGGTATTTGCAAAGGCATCACATACTGGAACTCTCATATGTGGCTGGAGGAAGTACACAGCAATTCCCTTAGGAAACTGTATGGCATTTAATGTTCAAGTTGAGCATTCCCTATTCTGTGATCCTATGTCCTAGCTTTAAGTGTCAACCTGATACAGTCCAGGGTCATCTGAGAGCCTCCCTTAAGGGACTGACCTGTGATCAATTATGTCTGTGAGAATTGTCTGTGACAATTAATTGATGTAGGAGGGAGAAGCCTACTCTAGGTGGCATGTTTCCCTGGGCGTAGCCCTGAGCTGTATAAGAAGGGGCTGAGCACATGCCTTTGGGCAAGCCAGCAAGCAGCCTTCCTCCATGTTTTCTGCTTCAACTCCTGCCCTGGCTTCCCTCAAGCATGGACTGGGTTTTATAAAGCTGAAATAAACCCTTTCCTCCCCAAGCTGCTTTTATTCAGTGTTTTATCACAGCAACAGAATGGAAGTAGAACACCCAGCAAGCCTTTTAGGTGTGTTCAGAAGAGAGCGTGAGAATATCAGCCGAGCATTCCCGGAACCGTTCATTATTCAGAGTGGCCTCAAGCCGGAAATGACGCAAAATCACTAGAGATGCCTGGTTCACTCAGGGTTGTCAGGACTGTCTTCCATGAGATTGTGAGGTCAAAATCATAGCTGAGAAACAGGAGTTAAGCAGAGTCTAGAGGAAGGGCAAGAGCATGGCAGACAAAGCACGTACTCATATACCATGTTCGCAGATAGGACAGCACGGAAGTCACTGTGCCACGTGACTCACTCAAGTCCTCCTGCCTTTAACCACTGAGACCCAGTACCTCCTGCCTTTAACCACTCAGCATGGCAGCCTGAGAGAAACTACTGGAGCAGAGTGAGGTGTTGCTTTGCATTGGTCATGATGGTGAAGCATGCCCCCAGGTGTCTTCTGCCCAGAAATGGTCATTTGGCACCCAGTAGTTAAAGTAGGGAAAAGCACAAAAGGCCACGGGGGCTCATGAAAGATGCATCCAGTACAGGTGTCTATTTCTGGGCTAACAGCATTAGCTGCTGTGTAGAAAGCAAACTGAGCAATTACCACTTTAATAACACGCCTGGCGACACAGCCTGATCCCAGAGGAGACCCGGCTTATGTTTGGAAGTTCTCATGGAGTCAAGTTCCGAGTTCCAGCATCCCTTGCAATCTTACTGCCTCGTCTGCTTAGAGCAGCGCTGGATTATGCCCAGATAGTTACATTAAAACCTAGCATAATGACGTAAAAAATTCTGCATGTGAGTACCACTACCATCATTTAGGGTTTTTTTAAAATTTTCATTTCTTACTGTCTGCGTGTGGAGAGGTGTGAGTGTTGGGGGAATGTTTGCCATTTTGTGTGTATTATAGTCCCAGGCCAAGTTTCAGGAGTTGGATCTCTCCTTCCACCACGTGAGTTCGGGGGTGGAACTCAGGCAGTCAGACTTGTCAAGTGCTTTTACTGGCTAACACCTCAGTGGGCCCAAAATCTGAATTAAAGGCTGGGTACTGAGCATGGCTTGTCAGAGTACAGAGACTTGAGCAATACCCCAACACACACACACACACACACACACACACACACACACACACACACACACACACACACATCAGGGACTGGAGAGATGGATCAGCAGTTAAGAGTGCTGGCTGCTCTTCCAGAGGACCTGGGTTCAATTCCCAGCACCCACATGGTGGCTCACAACTGTCTGTAGCTCCAGTTCCAGGGAATCCAATATCCTCTTCTGGCCTCCTCAAATACTGCATCTATGTGTTGTTTAAACATACACACAGGCAAAAGATTTAAACACATAAATTAAAAATAAATACAAAAAAAATTATAATACCAAATATGGTGGTGAATGCTTATAACCAAGCACCTACCTTTAATCAAGCAGAGAGAGATGGATCCCAAGGACTCACTGGAAAACCAGTTCCAGGCCAGTGAGATACCCCGTCTCAGAAAACAAAGTGGTGACTGAGGAGATGGCTCTGCGGGTAAAGGCACCTCCTGCCATCCCTGATGTCCCAAGTTCCTTTCCCCGGGACCACATGAGGAAAAGAAAGAACCAACTCCTACATGTTGTCCTATGACCTTAACATGAGCATCCTGGCACATGTGTGCACATATACATGTACACATGCACACAAGGAATAAGCAACTGCAATAAATAAAAGCATTTTTTTCAAATTAAGGTGGTAAAGGAAGTGGGGGAGGGCATTTAATAGGAAAGACCATGAGTTCCTTATACTGCAGCACACAGTGGGGACACAGCTAGTGTCTCAAAGCTCATAGCTCACTGCTACGTGGACTCTCCAAGTGAGAATGGAGCATTACTCACTGGCTGACCTGCCCCACAGAGGGGTCAAGAACCCTCCCTTTTATTGTGTTTCCTCCAAAATTCCCTTGTGGGAACCCTAAACCCACCCTGTCTACCTTTGTGTGATGTTATTTGGAGGCAGGGTCCATCAGAAGACCATTAGGATTCATGAAGCCCTAAGAGTGGACCAGAGCCAACCATCTGACATCCTTATGAGAAGATGAAGAAGAGCAGAGGTGTCTCTGAATAAGACAAATATATGGAAGGGCACAGCAAGAAGGTACTCACTGGCAAGCCAGAAAGAGCACTCCTCTGTAACTAGCCCTACCAACTCTGCTGTTCCTGGACTTCAGCCTCCAGATCACAGGTAGATCCAGGCCTGTAGTGTAAGCTGTCCAGTTAGAGGTGTTTGTCACGGCCCCAAAGAAGACTGACTGACACAGTCAGCCATCTTCCCAGCTTGTGGGTTTTCTACAATAGTGACGTCAAGTACAAATGCTGGGGTTTGTTTCCTCTTTCAAGCCTCCAGTCTCATCTCTCCCACTGTCCCCTCCTTCTGCCCTTGGGGGAGGCTCTTGATTTGTCACCATCAAGATTTGTTCCTTAGTGGAACTCTTTATTATGTTAAGAAAGTTGTCCTTGGGGGCTGGAGAGACTCAGAGGTTTAAGAGCATTGGCTGCTCTTTCAGAGGACCAAGGATTCAATTCTTAGCACCTGCATGTGGTTTGCAATAATCTGTAACTTCAGTTCCCGAGGTTCTGATACCTTCTTCTGGCCTCCACAGACATTTGTGCACATGCAGAGCCCAGAAATTCATGCAGGCAAAACACACATTCACATAAAAGTGAAATAAATAAATCTTTTTTTTAAAAAAAATCCAGAAAATTGTACTTTATTCCTTTGACAACTCTTCTGAGACTTGAACTAGTCTGGCACACGAGCAAATTTTTTTTTTGCATCATTCTTCATTTTCTTTGCAGAAAAGAAATGGTGGTCCCAAATGATCTGCTATGTCTCTTGTCAACATGCTAATTATGCTCAATGTTTTAGCACATTATCTAGGTTTTGGTCAGTTCTGGTTTTCACTTGTATGTTTATTTTTCTTGTAATACATTCCTGTTTTGCTTCACATTTTGAGTCTTGTTGCGTTGTTTCATTATGAAGAAGGGTGCTTCAGTCTGCCTCAGCTGCTGTTTGTCTTCTGGCCAACTGGTTAGCAATAGACAGAGCAGCTTTCTTCCTCCCCACCCCTAATTTCCCTTTCCTGCTCCACTCCTCTCCCCTTTCTCCTTCAGTCTCCTCTCCTCCCCTCCATCTCCTTTCTTCCCCTTCTCTTCCCTCCTCCCCCTCGTTCCCTTCTCACCTTTCCTCACCCCTTCCTACCCTTCCCATCTTTTTCCTTCTCCTTCTCTAACGCCCACCCCACCCCATATCTTTGGAGACAGGGTCTTATTATGTAGCCCATGATGGCTTCGAAGTTGTGTTCTTCCTGCTTCATCGCACTGTGTGCGAGGCTGACAGTGATGCCCACCCCTGCCTGACCCTAAGCTTTCTTAGTGATTCAGCTTTCTCTCTCTTCCTGACATTTTTTACATTATTTTTATATTCATTTTTCCTATCAGCATGGTAAGATTACAATTTTTTAAATATTTATTTATTATGTATACAATATTCTGTCTGCATGTATGCCTGAAGGCCAGAAGAGGACACCAGACCTCATTACAGATGGCTGTGAGCCACCATGTGGTTGCTGGGAATTGAACTCAGGACCTTTGGAAGAGCAGGCAATGCTCTTAACCACTGAGCCATCTCTCCAGCCCCAAGATTACAAATTTTTAAATAATTTTTAGTGTCTAAGAGACTAAAGTATACCTCTGACTTATCAAAGGTTTGTATAAATTAATACCTTCCTTTTTAAAATGGACAATGAAAGGACCTTAGGCTATTTTAATTTCATTTACATTGTTCCAACGTCTAAGCTATTTCTGTTCTGTATTTTATTTCTAAATGTACTTAAAATACTATAGTGCATTAACATAGTAGCATAGAATAAAATATTAATCGAGAATAACCATAATTTATATAGCCTGTAAGCACTGATATATATTAATACCCCCACGTGTGGGGGGGCACAGGCTTGAGGCCCCCACCTCCAGCTTTCTTTTCTCTTTTGGTGACTGTCACACCTTTGGTGGGGTGTTGCTTGAGACTGTAGGCACACTGCTTCTCACCATTCCCGCACTGCTGGTTCTTGTGTGAGACGTAACTAGGGAAGTTTGCTGTCAGATGCTATGCACATTTCTAGTTTGGCATCCTGCAACACAGAAAATCACTTTCTCCCAGCTCTCTGAATGCTTCTGAATTTGTTTATTTATGTCTGTACATGCATGCTAATTCGCCCACTCATCCATTCATCCGTTCACACAGGCTCTGCTACCTTTAAGCCTAGTCCTTGGCCCCATATCAAGACATTGCCTTGGTAGTGCTGTGAAGACATCCGAGCCCTCTTACATGGCTGGCAGAAACGCAAAATGATGACGCCGGTGGAAAGTGGGCAGTTCCCCAAACAGCTAAACATAGAATTACCACATGACCTGGAAAGTCCACTCCTAGATACATACCCGAGGGAGATGATAATAAAGGCCTGCACCAAAAAGTAGATGTAAGTGTTCACAACAGCATGAATGATGTATACGTGATATGATGTAATATGAATAGCGTACTGTCAGTTGGTGGAATGTCCACATGTCCAGCCTCAGGCAAAAGGATAAGCAGAAAGGAGTTCGTGCATGCTGTCACTGTTCTGCTGCTGTGGAGAGACACCATGACCAAGGCAACTCTTCTAAAGGAAAGCGTTTAGTGGGGGGCTGGCTCACAGTTTCGGAGGCTCCGTTCATTATCATCATGGCAGGGAGCCTGGCTGCATCAGACAGGCATGGTGCTGGAGAAGTAGTTAAGAGTTTTACTTCACGATCTCTGGGCTGCAGGTAGAGAAGGAGGGAGGGGTGTGGGCTTTTTAAATCTCAGAACTGACCTCCTAGGGAAACATTTCCTCCCACAAGGCCCATCTCCTAATCCTTCGAAACACTTCACCAAATGGGGACTAAGCCAGGTATGAGCCTATAGAAGCCAATCTCATTCAAACCATCATACGTACATAGATTATGATTATTCATAAAAATGAGTTAGGTGTTTCTGTATGTTCCAAGTTGGGTAAACCTTGAGGATGCTGGGATGAGCGGGATAGAAGTTTATTACATTATTATCAATGATTTGTTATTATTAATTAATTATCAACATTATGATTATTATTAATTATCAATATTAATAATTATTCTGTAATATTACAGAATTCTGTTTGTGTGACAATCCAGATCAGGGAAGTGAATAGACCTGGAAAAGTAAGAGCTTCTCAGACTTGAAGGGAGCTGGGGGTCAGGGGCAGGAACAGAAGACTATAGTTTTCTTTCTTTGTCTGTGCATATTTTGTGTGTGCATAGATGCACTTGTGTATGCAGGGTGTGTGTGTGTGTGTGTGTGTGTGTGTGTGTGTGTGCGCGTATGTGTAGGCCAGAGTCAATCTCATATTTTGTTTCTCAGGAGTCATCTACCTTGTTTTTAGAAACAGGTTCTCTTAGTAGGACCTGGGGTTTTCTGACTGAACTACACCAGCTAGCCAGTGAACTCCAGAGATCCACCTGTTACCACCTTCCAGCTCTGGGCTTACAAGGGCAGTCACCATGCCTGGATTTTCACATGGGGGCTGGGGATTGAATTCAGGTCTTCGTGAGGCAAGCGCTTTATGACTGAACCATTTCCCCAGCCTCCACGATGTCTTAATGCTAGCTGTGTCTTGGTTGTGCATATACTAAACCCACGGAACTATATACTTTAACTAGGAGAATGATATGGCATATGAATTATGCTAATAAAAACATTTGAAGGGACATTCATCATTGTGATTTTCCAGACAACTAGAGTCATTATGGGACCTCTGTGGCTAAGCTGTCACATAGCTTCTCAATGAAATAGGCAGTTGCTAGTGGGACAGCCATGTGGCATGGAGGTAAATGACCTTCTCACAGCCACGCAACACGGCTGGGGAATCTTGGCAAAGCACACGCATTTTTCTAATTCGCATCTCCTCTCTGGGAAGGGGTGCATGAGCATCTGTTATCACATGGGAATGTAGAGCTCACAGTACAGTTGCCTTGCTGTACAGCAGCCTCTCTTTAGAGCTCACAAAGATTTGGAAAGGTCTGGAATGTGCTATGTGCCCCCCCCCCCAATTTGTGTTAGAGTTTAATTCTTATCATGAAGTATTAGGAGAATGAAAACCTGATTTCACTATGGTAGTCAAAGAAAACCTTTGAGGTGTGGCTAGGATTAGAAAAGGTCATGAGGATTGAGTCCCCATGATGGGATACTGGTGACTCTACAAGAGGAGAGAGACCAGAGAGACACATTGCCATGTGTGGCTCTGGTCTATGCAGGTAAACTTGAGAAAAGGCCTACTTGGGCTCACGGTTTTAGAGGTTCTATTCTGTGTTCAAATTACCAGAGGCTGGGTGGTGTGGTCAGCTGGCCCCATTGTTTTCAGGCCTCTGGCGAAACAGGGCCTCATCAATGACAGGGTGATGGAGAGAGATGCTGACTTCCTGGTAACAGAAGAGAAGGGAGGAAAGGAGGGAGGGAACAAGGTCTGTGAATGGACGAAGGACAAGACACTCTTTCAAAGGCACTCCCCCAATGACCAACTTCCTCTAACTAGGCCCCACCTCCTAAGAGCCCATCAACCTATGAACTCAGTGGTAGGTTGAGCATTGAACATATTAGCATCTTCATGAACCAGTCACTTCTCAGTGACACCATCTGCTCGGAGACAGACCTTCAATCTGCGGAGGAGCTTTATTTTGGGGGAGGGGGCACACATTTGATATCTAAACCTTAGCACGATGTGATTACCTACACCTCTCAGGGACTCTCCAAGGATGAAAGCTGTCACAGATGAAGCCACTCCACCTTGGTCTTCTAAGAACCATGATCCCAAATGACAATTTCCTTATTTAAAACATATCTATAAACATACAGTGTTGTTACCCACATGGAACAGACTGACAGAGCTCTCTTTGCCTATGAGAAATGAAATACCATAAAACAGCTGATTCTAATCTCAGGATCACAGCACTGTAGATGGCCCTTCACCTTGCCCTGTCCATGCTCTGTGGCTGTAGTTGCTTCTCTGCACTTTCCAGGAGTTGTAGATAAAAGCAGATGACCCGTTGAGCCTGACTTGACCTGTGGAATCAATCCTTAGCTCTCAAGTGTTGCTCAATATAAGCAAGGTCAAGAGCGCCATTTAGGGAAAGTCAATTTATAATCTTATTGGACCGAAAAGGTACCCAGAGAATGCTTAGAAATGTGGATCTGTGCACTGACTGGATCCAATGCATAATCCTTATAAGTACTAAGTGGGTCTTAAAACCTTCTCAGTATAACATGGCATTTTTAAACTGGCCCATCACAAAGAGCTTGATTGTGCCAATATCCTCTCCACTAGCACAATCTTCCTCCTTCTATAGGGGTAGCTCTTCCTTGCTTCTTAGCCAGCTCTGATGCCCTGTCCCTCAGAGCGCTAGTCAAGTACTAGCCCTCACCTATGCTGCAACAAGACCTCCCAAGGCTGTGATGTACTGTGTGATATGTTTGTCTACATGGATGGCCAATAGCTTCTTATGT
Organism: Ondatra zibethicus; assembly: GCA_004026605.1. Taxonomy (NCBI): domain Eukaryota; kingdom Metazoa; phylum Chordata; class Mammalia; order Rodentia; family Cricetidae; genus Ondatra; species Ondatra zibethicus. Next base: position 55,054 of record PVIU01002685.1, on the reverse strand, counting down.
TTATCAGAGTCAGACAGAAAACATCTTGTCTTTCCCAGTATCTCCACTTTTTTGGGGGTCCCCATTTTCCATCTACTTGTGCCTAGAGTTGGGTATCAATTAAATATTTAATCAATGATCTAGCAAAGCTAGAACAAGAGCCCTTCCCATTGGCCAAGGACTTCCCTAATTGTGGATTCCTCTCTGCTTTCCTTTCTGGAGCTGTTTCTAATCCTTAATTCATCCTTGTCTATGAGGCATAAGCTGTGTTGTAGGCTGGATCCATAGGAAGGGGGGTCTCTGCTACCCCAGTTGACTGAGCCTGAGGCAAGAAGTCTCCGTGCTGGAAATCTGACCTATTGGAAATCCAGACTTTTTAAGACATTGATTACTGGACTGGGAAATAACCCAGCTAATAAAGTGCTGCTTGTGCGAACAGAACCGAAATTCGATTCCCCAGAACCTATATGAAAGCTGGGTGTGGCAGCATGGGTTTGTAATCCCTGCACTGGAAAGGTGGAGAGATGGAGATTTGGGGGACTCACTGGCCAGCTAGCTTGGGTGATGTGATGTGAATGAGAACTGTTCCTTATAGGCTCAAGTGTTTGAATTTTAGTGCTCAGTTGACAGAACTGTCTGGGAAAGTCAGGAGGAAACTTTAGGAGGAAGAAAGAGCCTTGACAGAAGAAGCGCATCTCCAGGGATGGGCTCTGAGAGTTTAGAGCCTTATTCCACTTCCAGATCCTTCTCTGTGCTTCCTGTCTGTGATGGAGTGTGATGAGCCAAGTTCCCAACTCTGTGGCAGAATTCTAATTGTTCTTAATAATAAAAACCCAGAGTCAGATAGTAGGGGATGAAAGCTGAGAGAGCAGAGAGGCAGTGTAGCCCAGCCACTAGAGAGACCTTTTACCTCTATGAATCCTCAGACTGAAGGGGCGATCCTGTCTCTGTGAATCTTCAGACTGCATTGATGTGGGAGTCCCCTCTGTGTGCTGTGATTACCATTAATGAGTAAAGAAACTGCTTTGGACCTATAGCAAGGCAGAACTTAGGTGGGCAGGGAAAGCTAGGCTGAATGCTGGGTAAAGGAAGGGTGGGGTCAGAGAGAAGCCATGTAACCTGCTGGAGACAGATGCTGGGAACTTTACCCGGTAAGCCACAGTCACGTGGCGATATAAGAGTAATAGAAATAAGTTAAATTAATATAAGAGTTAGCCAATAAGAAGCTAGAACTAATGGGCCAAGCAGTGATTTAATTAATACAGTTTCTGTGTGATTATTTTGGGTCTAAACTAGCCAGGCGGCTGGGAACCAACAAGCAGCCTCCTGCTACCCTGCATGCTCGGATTGAACCCTCAGACTGAATCCTCAGACTGAACCCTCAGACTGTATCTGAGCTCCTGTCTCCACTCACCTTAGATTCCTCTCTCTGCCCAGCCATATCACTCCTGTCTCTACCTTCCTAGTGCTGGGCTTAAAAGTGTGTGACTCCCAAGTACTGGGATTAAAGGTGTGAGCCACCACCTCCTGGCTCTGTTTCTCCTTGAGTCTGGATCGATCGATCGATCTTGTGTAGCCCAGGGTGGCTTTGAACTCACAGAGATCTGTCTGCTTCTGCCTCCCAACTGCTGGGATTAAAGGTGTGCACCACCACTGCCTGGCCTCTGTGGCTAACTAGTGGCTTGACTCTGCACTCTGATCTTCAGGCAAGCTTTATTTGTTAGATCACAAACAAAATATTGCTACCTGATATTTTGCTCTTTTGCTCCTGCTATCATGTCCTCCCTGCTTTGATGGACTGTCTCCCCTCTGGCCTGTAAGCTAAAATTAGACCTTTCTTTCCAATGTTGCCTTGTATCAGGGAATCTTATCATGGCAGCAGCAGAAATGGAATTCATACACCAGATGAACAGTTGAGTTCTGGGTCAATGAAGAGACCCTGTGTCAAAAAACAATGGCTGGCATCAGATATTACCCCTGTGCATAAACAAACATGCATGTAGCTGGGTTGTGGCGGCGCACACCTTTAATTCCAGCACTCGGGAGGCAGAGGCAGGCAGATCTCTGTGAGTTCAAGGCCAGCTGGGTCATCAGAGCGAGTTCCAGGACTGGCTCCATAGCTACTGAGAAACCCTGTCTCAAAACAAACAAACAAACAAATGAAATAAAAAAACCAAAATACATGTGTACACACATGAACACATGTGCACACATACGCAGAAATGTTGGTTTAAAATGCTAGCATTGATAGCACAGTATTGGAATCCACTGAACAGCAGAGAAGTCATCTCACATCCGTTGAAATAGGGCTGCATGATGATATTGAAGCCACAGAGGGGAAGGCTGGGTGGGGCCTCAGTCAACTACCACAGGCTAGGTGGCTTAGACAGCAACAACTGTTTCCTGCTATTCTTCAGATGGGAATTCTGAGCTGAATGTGCCAGCATGGTGTGGTTCTGAGGAGGACCTTCTTCTAAGGTGGTAGACTGCCTACTTCTCACTGTGTTCACATGGTGGCGAGAACAAAGAAGATCTCTGGTGTCTTTTTTTATAAGGGCACTGACCCCATTCATAAGGACCCCACCCTCTGAATCTAATTGGCCTCCTCAGTACCCTAGCTTCTAGAAGCCTCATAATTGCTGTTATGATTTTAATATGAAACACTGTAGGGAGGGCACATTCAGCCCATTGCAGAGGAGAGAAAATTGGTTCACAATATTAGGGGTGGTAGAACCTGCCACTATTTAATACCAGATCTCTAAGTAGGCCCTCCACCCCCAGACTAAAAAAACTCTGTATGTGTCTTAGTTTTGTTTCCCATTGCTGTGACAAAATGCCATGGATAAAACAACTTGGAGGGGAAAGGGTTCAGTGCCAAATCCCAGGTTACAGTTCATCATGGTAGGGAAGTCAAAGTGGTAAGAAACTGAAGCCACTAGTCACAACCCATTTACAATCAAGAGCAGAGGGCAATGAATCAATGTATTCCGCGTCTACACTCTGCTCCCCTTTGCAATGTCCTTTGCCACTTCTTTATTTCTCTGTGTGTGAAGTGCACATGCCATGGCATAATGTGATCAGAGGACAACTTGTGGGGCTTGGTTTTCTCCTCCCGCCATGTATTTCCCAGGAACTGAACTCGGGTTGTTAGGCTCTGAGGCACAAGTGTCCTTACCAACTGCGCTATCTAGATGCACCCTTTCTGTACTCCTATACAGTCCAGATTCTTCTGCCTAGGGAATGGTGCCACCCATGGTATGGGTGGTATCTTCTCATCTCAGTTGATATGACCAAGATAATTCCCCATAGACACACCCACAAGGCCAACCCAATCTAGACAGCCCCTCGGGGAGACTCTCATCCAGGGCGTTTCTAGATTTTGCCGAGATGATAACTAAAATTGACCAGCACAGCACGAGAGATAAAACTGCAAAAGAGGCTAACTTTGCGGCCAGGGAAGGAAGAATGTCTTTGGCAAGATAAGCAGATCAGACTGTAATTCCAAAACTCAGTGAGTCCGTCCACACTTGTTTCTCGCTAATGAAAGATACCGGCGGCAAAAACCTACTACAGGTAGATGACATACAATAAGAAGACGTTGACAAAGCCTAGGGATAGGTAAGTGTTTAATGTGTCGCAGTCACAAGGGAACTCTTGTAAATCAGGGAAAAAGCCAGGAACAGAACAGGACCAGAAGAATGGGCAAGAGCTTGAATAGGAGCTTCGCTGAGAGGGGTCTGAGCACTTTCCGGGAAGTGCTTGTGTGTTGGGGGGGGGTGTTTAGTGATTAAGAAAGAGCAAAGCAAAGCAATGAACTGCAGTGGAAGACACCTGTTGGATTTCCCAGCTCCTCTTTGCCAAGAGCAATTACTGTCAAAGACATGGGAGTGTGGTAATATTAATTTCACAGGATTACTCCAAAACAAACTAGCACAGATACTCTGCGGTCCTTGGAAGCATTCCATGAGATAGAATTTGTATGTATATTTGGGTAGTGACATCCCGTGCTTAGGCATGGAAGTCCCACGCAGCTAGGGAAGCTCTCGTACAGACCCAAGCATCCCGGCTCATGCTGCTTACCCTCGTAATTATTCACAATGCCTCCATTTATCCAACAGGACAGTGCACAGCCTGATGGCTTTGAGTTTAGATAGCACCATGGTTACTCTGGCCCCTGGAAAGTGGCCCATTTCCCTTCTTACCAAAAGTCTAACTCTTCCTCTGACTCCAGTCTGTGGCTGTCTTGGACCCTCTCCCTCACCGTCACAGAGAGCGAGCTCTATTGTCCTATGATTTCATAATGCGAAAGAGAGCCTCGTCTATGAAGGGAAAAGAGGCGCTCAATCGTTTAAGACCCCTGAAGATAAAGTTGGGAGTGGTGGGTCCTCCCCTTTACTCCTGCACTCAGCTGGCAGAGGCCAGCCTGCTCTACACAGTGAGACCCGATCTCAAAAACCAAACCAACGAACAGAAAAAGACACCGACATGAAATCAGACTTCATCTGAGTTCATCTGGGCTATTTCGTATTTCATATGCTTCCTCTGGCTCCCAGGTAACCCCTAACACCTAGCTATGTCACCTTTGCCAACCAAGGGCTGGCATGGGAAAAGGCTCCTTCCTGTCAGAGAGCCTGTGTATACAAAAGCAGCCGCAACTTTCATCCAGAAGAGGCTATGACCCTCTCTGGGAGAAAACAGAGACTAGTGCAGAGATGACTGCAGGCAGGGGTAGGGTGTGGGGTGGGGCTTATAGGAGCTCCTCCCTGCTCCAGGTGCTCCTGGCTCCGCCGAACCAGGTGATCGCGAGCGCCAATCCCAGCAGTGCTGGAGTTGAGTCTCCAGAGAAAACACCACCATGACTGAACTATCAGAGTGAGGTGGGGGCAGTGTCTTTAAAAACATTTTGTGGTCGGTCGACGGGATGGCCACTTTAAGACCCAGTGCCCACCCAGGTGGTGGTTGTGATCCTGTAGAAGGTATTCTTTCTCTCCCCACCCTCTTTCCATACTGCCCATCTGTTTGGCGGCGTAGTGGGGCTGAACATTCCGCTCCTAGTCCAGGATGACTTCGGGTGTCTGAGAGGTAACCCCCCCCCTTCTGCTCTCTCCCTCCGGGGTCACTGGAAATGGATGGCATGCCTCAGGTCTCCTGGAATGGAATGGATCTATGAATTCCATCACCAGCAGTTTGGTGTCCCAGGTCTGGCGCTTCCTTGGCTGCGGACATGAAGAGGTTACTCCAGCCCTGGAGCCTGCTGGGCTGAGTTAGCACTTCCCCTTCACATTCAGGAGTTCTCCAAGCAACAGCCCCTTTTGCATCACGGAAAGGGGGTAGCAAAGCAGGCTAAGGACACCCGCTGCAGTAGGTCGCAGCAGGAGCTCTGTCAGCATGTGTCGTTCCGCGGCTTGCCACTGCCAGGCCAGGCTGCGGAGAACTGACTGGCAAAGGCATCTGGGGAAGTGAAGGATGAGCCAGCGACAACGGTGGCCCCCAGCTGCAGAGCTCCCGCTCAAGCTGCAGCGCACACCTCTCGCTATCTTCCCAGGCTGCAGCGGTTCCTGGGACCCAGAAGACCCTGGAACCTCCGAGATCCAGCCAGCACTCAGGAGCCCAGGACTGCCGCCTATGAGGCCAGCTCCCCAGGGAGCTTGGGCAGCGCTTTGCTTGTAACTGGTTGCTGGGACGCAGCCGGACGGGAGCCCTCTTTAGCCAGTGTGGCCCAGGGCTGAGCAGCAATTTGTCTCTTCCCAGTCACAGGAGAGGCCCATCCACTTCCAGGCTCCTTTCCTGAACAGAGGAAGTAACTCAAGTTGGGGCAGCTTAGATTGGGCTCTACAGCTAAGGCTTGCAGCTCCCCAGGCTTTGCAGAACCTTCACGGTATCGGTATCATCGTTTCTCACCTGACTGGGGTTTGAGAAAAAACTGAAAGAAACAAAGCAGAGTGCTGAGGGCGAGAGCAAACTTTGGAGGCGGGGACATTTTTTTTTGAAGGCCCCAAATCTACTATTTCGTTGGGATAGTGATAAAGCCTGCTGGTGGGACACTAAGCATCCCATCACAGCCACAAGGCCAACAGCAAGGACCTACCGTCATGGAGACTGTGCTGACAGCATCCAGTTCCCCCACGGGCCGGGTAACCTTCTCCAGAGTCTTTGGCCAACAATGCCAGCTGATGGAAGCAGGTAGGATGTGGCCAGAGGATGGGAAGCAGTCTTCTGGTAGTGGAGATCTGTCTGCGCGCGCGCGTATGTGTGTGTGTGTGTGTGTGTGTGTGTGTGTGTACATCTGTTTGATCTCTTTCTCCATGTTATTCTGAGTGAGACTAACCTAAGATGTGATAGCTGACATTTGTCACTTTAAATGGTTAGCTTTTTAGGCCTGACTCTGAGACTTGAAGCTACCCCTGAGGCATGATGAGAGAGGGTCCCCGGTTCTCTTTTTATGTTTGTTTTCTCTGGCCAGCTGTTGGAGGGGAGCTGTGCCAGGAGAGATAAGGTAGAGTGCTGAGTGCACCCACCTTTTGGGGAAAACTGTCAGTCCTGGACGAGTTGCCTTTCTGTCCCTTGCCTCTGTTCCCAGGTGCTGCCGCAGCCATGCCTCGAGGTTCTGTTGGAGTGGCTTAAATGCCTACATTACATCTTCTCTGGCGCTTGACTCTGCTAGGGGATCTCTCGGGCTGCCTTCGCCCATAGGTCTGTCTGGTGTTTTAAGAAGGGGAGGGTCGCCATCACTGAAGTCACAAGCTGTGCCAGCCACCTTGTTAAGATGTGCATTGGTCACAAATTCAAGTCAGGCACGGGTAAATGGCTCTGTGTGAATGGTCCCCTGAGAGCGAGCCCACAAATGATACTTAAGGTGTGACATCAGAACTCGTGTGCTTGCTTCTCTGCTTCTTATTTGTTTATATTTTGAGTTCTTTCCTCTTGAGGAAAGAACTGAGTTTGAAGCATATTTATGTATTTTGCCTTGCGTCCCAGGAAGATGTTGGGAAGACCACTGTGTTAGGAGTCGGACTGTGTCGCGTGGGCACTTTCATGGGTGATCCCAAGACCTTGGGATGGCAGACCCTTCCTCCATCTCTGGGATATACCACTCTAGGAACAAACGCTAACAACTAGACTCAGGCCTTCCTGTTCCGCCCAGACTGAGGGCTCTGTGCTTGCAGGAGTGCTGCTTGGGAGAGATGTCGAAGTTCTGCTCGTTTCTAAGACAGGATGCACAGAGAAGCAACTTGTGGCCTCTGAGGGCTCAGAGCTGGATGACCGAGGTTGGAGTCCCAGCTTTGCTTTTATAAGTCGTAAGTTGCTTGTCCTCAGACAAGATCCCTAGCATTCCCGTGGCCCAGTCTCCTCATCTGTAGGGTGGAGGATACCAGGCAGCTTCGCATGGGGTCATTGCAAAGGTGAAATAAGTTAATACACGGTGGACACCTTTGTATAGGTCTGTGTGGCCTTCTGGCTCTGCAGAGAGGGCACAGTGAACTCTGTGGGCAGAAATAGAAAGGCTGAACATCCCTGTCTGCCCTGCGGCAGGATTCTCATTTATCCAGAGATTGAGAAACTACCATTCCTCCATCTGCCTGTGGAATATTTTATCTAGGAAGATGACTTCTACCCAGGAGGTTTGAGAGTTGTCCTGCTTCTCTGAGGTTGCTGGGGTAAGGCAGATTAGATTTCTAAAGTGCCTGGATCCCCTGTGGCTTTATCCTCCCTCCTTCTTAAGCACCCTGACCTAAATCAGGCCATGAAATCATCAGTCTCCTTTGTGAAACCAAAATAAATAAATAAATAAATAAAAAGAAATAAAACACCACACAAACTTCCCCACCTCCTTTATGTCGAGAGAGCATGCTGCAAGATAAAATAACAATGGCCAGTCCTCTCTAGGGAGGACTCTCTCCCTGAAAGAACACAGGAAGGAATCATTAGCCTGCAGTCAAAGAAGCTCACTAAATTAGGAGATGGAAGGGATAAAGAGAAGCCCTGACTTCTCTCCAGCCATTTGCAGTGAGTGTCATAAAAGAGATCCTAAGCGTATGTTTGAATGACTTGCCGACTCCATAGCTTGGCAGTTGGGTTAGTCATGGCTGTTCCCCAGGGAACAGCAGCTGTCAGCCCCATGTATTCCTGAGGCGTTCCCTGTGTTCTATCCATGGTGCCAAGACCTGCAGTATCTGCAGGGTGAGGTATTGCCCTCGCTCAGGGGGGTGCTGGCCTGGCTGGCAGTAAACATAAGTTATGTTGAGGAAATGGAACACTCTGGTTTCTCAACTACGCCAATTTCCTGGCCACCCTCCTTCTATTTTATGAAAACTATTTTCCATAATAAAAGGAAAAAAACCTCACCAAGTCCCACAGGCAAGGGAAACACTCAAGGGTAGCCCGCCGGTTTACAGCCACACCATTTGGGAAGGAAATCTGTGGAGTCATGCCTGGGATGTTAACCTCAAAAAGATATGTCCCTGATGGTGATGCTGGTTAATTGTTGACATCCGTAAGTAACTCATGTCAGGTTTAGGAAAAGAAGTTGGATCTTGGAATGAAGTATTAAGAATATGTAATAGGATATGGTGTGTGTGTGTGTGTGTGTGTGTGTGTGTGTGCGCGTACATGGACATCAAGGATTTTGGAGATGGGGGTAGTTTTCTGGCACAAAGGTGAAACTGGGCCTGAGTTAGACCCATATAATCCTGACCCAGTGAGCCCCAGTCATTCTATGAAGGTAGGCTTGCATGTAGAAAGAATATAGACTTCTTATTCATTTAGTCCTACTTCAGTTGTTGCTGCCTGTATAAGCTTTATAAACTCCAAAACTCCAGAGAAGACACTGGCAAATAGCACCCCTGGGGCCAAATCTGTCCCACCACACTTCCTTTTGTAAATAAAGTTTTATTGACACACAGATATACCCATTCAAATACTGGCCATGCTGCTCCTGTGCTACAGAAGTAAAGCTGAACAGTTGTGACCAAGACCGTGTAGTCTTTACAACTGAAAATACGGCCTGGTTCTTTATAGAAGAGCTCTTTGCTGACTCTTGCTGTTTTAGTTGGGGTTACTGTTGCTGTGACGAAACACTATGACCAACAGCAACCTGGGGAGGAGAGGATTTATTTGCCTTACTCTTCCACATCCATGGTTCATCATGGAAAGAAACTGGGACGGGAACTCAAGTAGGGATGGAACCTGGAGGCAGGAGATGATACAGAGGCCACAGAGGAGTTCTGCTTACTAACTTGCTCCTCATGGCTTGCTCAGCCTGCTTTCTTATGGAACCGAGGACCACCAGCCCAGGGGTGGTCCCACCCACAATGGGCTGGGCCCTTCCTCGCCAATCACTAAGAAAATGCCTTACAGGCTTTTTTATTGGACCCATTGTCCATTCTTATGGAGGCATTCTCTCCATTGAGGTTCCCTCTTTTCAGATGACTCTAGCTTGTGACACTGGCTGCAGAGCAACAAATGTGACCCGGCTCAAGCCTGGGAGCTTGGTCCTGACCGATGCTTCCTTGCTGAAACCTTTGATGCTGCAGGGTACCTTTGTTCCCTCACACCCTCTGCACCTGCACAATGTCACACTGTTGGTTTAGGAAACATTCATATGGATGCGGAGGCTGTAATGAAAACCTAGACATGTGCCCAGATCCATAGCACCTGAGCTAGAGCCCTAACTTCACAGCCTATTTCCCAGTCAATAGTTAAGGTTTGGATACTGGATGAGTTTGCATTTAAACCTCTGTTAGCCTCATTCTAGATCATATGCTCAAAATGGCCATGTCAAGGGTTAGAGATGTGGTTCAGTAGTGGGATGTTTGCCTACTACCTGCAGGGACCAGGATTCCATCTCTAGCACCATACAAACCAAAAGAGATAAACCACCATTTCTGCAGAGAGCCTTGGAACTGTGTCAGGTCTTGTCAAAGATGTAGAGGGGACTTTGGGGTGGGGGCCTTGATGCTGTTGTGTACCTTTGCCCCTCACCATGGTCCTTCATCTCCCTCCTGATGCCTGACCACACGAAGGTGCTAGGTTTGTTTGTTTGTTTGTTTTGTTGTTGTTGTGACAGTTATGTCTAACTCCTAACACAGGGATTTTCTTTTCCTGTTTCCTCTGAGCCTCTAACAGTAGGTGAGAGGTTAGCATGTCTAGACAGCTGTGGTAGGTGAAAGTTCCCTCCTTCCTGGTTGGCCTCCTCCGGGAGGGAGAAGAAGGCCTCATTCCCATTGCGTGTTGGCTATCATTAAGCCATCCAGCATCAGTCTGCGTTCTGGTTGCTCTTTAACATTGCACTGAGGATGCTGGGGGAAGTCTGATGGGACAGACAGCAGAGTCTCTGGCAAGTGTCTTCTTGATTTGGTGTGGCTGAGCAATTGGCCTCTTGTGTGTCTGGTCACTGACCTGCAGAGTATGTGACCAGACATGTCTCTGACTCTGTGTTTGGATGTTTTTACTGAGGGCTCTTGATCTTCCTCTCTCTCTCTCTCTCTCTCTCTCTCTGTGTGTGTGTGTGTGTGTGTGTGTGTGTGTGTGTGCGTGTGCATGCATGTGTGTGTATGTGTGTGTGTACAGGTGTATGTACCTGTGTACATTGTTCTTCAGGGCCTATCTACCTTGATTTTGAGACAGAGACCCTCACTGATCTAGAGATCACATATCATAGAGTAGGCCAGATTGTCAGTGAACTCCTGGGATCTGCCTAGCTGTGCCTCCCAACACTGAGATTATAACCATGCAGCACCGTGTGCAGGACTTTTACATTGGTTGTGGAGATTCAACCCAGCTCCTTGTGCTCGTGCGCAAGCACTGTATTGGCTTTGCTACCTCCGCAGACCTCTTTTGGTTTCTTTCCTTTTTTTTTTTTTTGAGATGGGATCTCATAGAAGTCAGGCTGACTTCAGACTCTCTGTGACTGATGCTGGCCTTGAACTCTTGATCCTCCTCTCTCCACTTTCCATGTGACCGGATTGCAGGTGTGTGCCACCATGCTCAGCTTACTCTTTGTTCCTGATGGCAATACTCTAGGGCAAGGGGAAGGGTCTAGATTTGGTCAAATAGTGATGGGTATGGCAGAAAAATAAGAAAAATGCCCATATTAGGGGAGAAGCCAACATCACCCTTGGCTTCATCTTTGAAAACAAGATTAAGTGACTATGAGTTTCCTTCTTGGGGTCAGCCTCCTTAATGCTGGAAGGCCCCTGAGGAATAGGGCCCAGAAGGTGCCTTTTCTGGTAGGCATGGCTTCCCCATCGATCTCTCCTTTGGACATGGTTAGCTGATTCCTTTCACAGGAACTGTTTTAATGGGCCCAGAGTGGTCTGTTGTCTGATGTAGCTCCTAAAATTAGGTTTGCTTTGCTTTGCCCCTGTTTCCAAACTTTACCCAGACAACCACGTCAGTATGGGCAAAGCTCTCAGCCAGACAACCCCCCCAAAGTTCTTCCCAAAGGAAACAAGAGTGGTTGCAGGTTTCATAGACTAGAGGGAAAACAGTCCCCCAACCATGTGCCTAGAAATCTGGCTGGCTTTGGAGTGAAACTCAGCCTGGCATGGGAATTGATAGGCAAACTGGGAGGGAGGAGGACTCCCCTGTGGCCAAGGGCAACCAGCCAAGCAGTAAGTGTTATTAGGAGGCTTGAAGGGGTCAGAGTTTAAGGTAGGGGAGATTGTCAAAGTGAGACTGTGACCACTGTGAAAATTCTGTCCCAAGGTGGCCCTGGGATTCTGTCCACCCCCTTTGTCTCCCACTTCTCACAGCAGCAACAGGACCTGGTGAGTTGCCTACCCCAGGTTTTCGTACAGTCTGTGACTATGTCTTTATATTGAATCCATTCCACTCCTGTCCATTGTCGTGAGCCTGCAAGGCAAGAGCTAGACAAGACAGACACAGTGTCTAGGCTTTGACTGCAAAGGGACACACATTTTTTTCCATCTTTTGTGCCACTGTCTTCCTCAAGGCCTGTACATAACCTTCCTTTTAATCCTCATAAAGTAATGCAGTGTGTCCAGGGGGGAACCTGGGCCTGAGTCACTAATGTGAAGATCACTCCAATGGGTTTGCATCTGAGAACAAAGCCAAAGCCAAGATGGTTGCTGAGCCACGAAGCAGGAATCCATATGCAGTTTGGGATTTTCGGAACCTTGAACTCTTGCCTTTGATCTTCCGAAGTCATTCTCAGCAGGCCACGGTAAGGACACAGCAAGATGCTTGACGAGAAGCCTGGGTTGAGGAGGAGAGTGAAGAAAAGCCAGGCGAAAGCTGGGCTGCTTGTCTCTGCTAGTCTAAGGGACAACAGAAGTGACATGGCTCAGGGCAGACGGTGGGAGGAGGTGCTCCATGGGGCTAGAAAAAGTCAGAAGTCTTGATCTTGAACGCAGGGTGAGACGTGAGTCTTAGAAGGACCATCTATACTGGATCTCTGGAGTCTCTGCTTGACCTCAGACCTTGGAAAAAGTCAGAGCCTTGGAAACCGTAGGACTCCAGGTAGCAGGGAGAATTCCTGACTCTGGGTCAGGTGAGCTATATGGGGTATCCTTTTGATGTCTACGTTAGAGCCAGACGCCCACCAAGGAGACAGAAGCAGGTCTTCAGCTAGATCCATGCATTTAGTGAAGCAATTCCCTGGGTAGAGGCATGGGGGATGTGACCAGCCAGTGGACGGGATGCAGGCAGGCAAGTAGTCAGGGCCAGAAGGGGTTCTAGCAGTTGGGTCACACCCTCATGAATATGGGGGAGCCATATGGATAAAGTACTGGGACAGGGAGAAGGGAAGGAGGAGATTAGGATTGGAGGTGCTCAGGACCAGAACCTTCTCTCCTCTCTACTAGGACACACCCATTCTGTCTGTCGGAGAACACCCAAGACTGTGGAATTGGGTTTAGAGGTCAGGTCAACCAGTGCTGAGACTGTCACAGACAGTTGGAGCCAGGCCTGGTGGAGGCCAAGAGCAGCCTTGGGAGAGACGCACAGCTGGACTGTCGACTGTTCTGGTTTAATTTTGGTCATAGCCATTGAACAAGAATAACTGGACTCTGCTTTCTGCATTGAGCTATTTTCTCTCCGCACTGTAGCGATGCCATGCTTCTGTCCTCAGCTTCCTGTCGTCACCGTCGGCCAGGGCCATCCTGGGGTCATTTCTCTGTAGGTAGCCTTCCTTTTCCAAGCATGTGCCTTTATTTGTCCTGCAGGCTCTGTGGTTTTACTATAACATGCCTCAGAGTGGATCTAATTTTATTTATTCTATTTGGGGCATAACTGTTCAGATCTGAGGATTTGTTCCTCGGGCCTGAAGAACGTGCAGTCTTCCCTCCCTTCTCCTTCCCTACCTCCCCTTCTCTTCTGTTTCCTCCCTCCCCTCCTCTCCCCCTTTGTTCCCTCTCTTCTCTTTTCTTCCATTCCATCTCTTTCCCACCCCTTCTCCCCCCTTCCCTCCCCTCTCCTTCTCTTCCTTCCCCTGTTTCTCCTCTTTTAATAAGGTCTCACTATGCAGTTGAATCTGGAGCTGAACTCAAGACCCCCTGTCTTGGCCCGGTGCAAGGGCTGGGTTTGCAGGCGTGCACCCCCACCAGCTTCAGCAGGTTTATTTCTTTGAACAGGGTCTCCCTCCCTTCTTTCCATCCTCCTTTTATACACTCCTCATCTGCACAGGACTTTTCAGTCTGAACTCTGTCATACTTCCCATCCCCGCCTCTGTAAAACAACTTAAAAACAATATCCTGCTTCATTAATTTTCTTTCTGGCTGTGTCTAATCTGTAGCCAACTTCAGATGAACTGATTTTTATTTAAATGTCTTTTTCTCAACCTCCAGAGGTTATGTGTGAGTTGCTTTCAAATCTCCCAGATACTCTTTTGTGTTGTATGGTAATCTCTTGTCTCTCTGGTTCTTATCTTTAATTTGTTTGACCATTTAAACCAGTAGTTCTCAAATTCCCTAATGCTGCATCCCTTTAATACAGTTCCTTGTGTTGTGGTGACCCCCCCAACCATGTAATTACTTTTGTTGCTACTTCATAACTGTAATTTTGCTACTGTTATGAGCGGTAACGTAAATATCTGTATTTTCTGATGGTCTTAGGCAGCCTCTGTGAAAGAAGGGTCAATCAACCCCTGAAGGAATCACACCCCACAGATTGAGAACCATTGATCTGAACCATCTATCTGATGAAGGAATTTCACGCTCCATGTCTAGAGCTCTTGGGGGCAACTCTTGCTGCCTTTGACTCATGTTCAGGATGGTTCCTTGTGTGCTTTGTAAGTTTTAATTTTGCATTGTGTTTTGGGGCTTTACCTTGATACATTATTTGACAGTATTTTGATATTATTTGATATACTTTACCTCGAGAGATACCATTATCATCGTGAATGCTAAGTTCGGGGCTGAGGATTTCCTCAAATTCCCAATACTGTAAATTTGAACCTAATATTTTGGAGGGAAGATCAGGGCAATGAGTAATTTGAGAATATCCTGTTTCTAGTATTTCCACCCTCTCAGTGTAGTACTCCATCCAGACCGACAAGGTTCCTCATATTTAAAAACAGATTTGCTTTTATTTTTTAGTTGTATGTGTGTATGTGCATGCACGTGTGTGTGCGTGTGTGTATGTGTGTGTGTGTGTGTGTGTATGCACATGTGAGTACAGTTGCTGGGGAGATCAAAAGAGGGCATCAGATCTCCTGGAGCAGGAGTTACAGGCAGTTGTGAGGTGCTTGATGTGGGTGCTGGAAATTGAACTCAGGTCCTCTGTAAGAGCCATCACTCCAGTCCCCAAGTTTTCTCATACTTTTTTGCTTGTATGCTCAGTCCTCTATATTTTTGAAGGGGAAACTGCGTATCCACATGTGTGTGTGTGTGTGTGTGTGTGTGTGTGTGTGTGTGCCTGTGTGCCTGTGTGCATAGCTATAGTTCTAACTTCTTCATCCCAGCAATGTAAGACTCAAGCATCATTTAACAAGGTCAGCAAGGCCTCCAAACCGAGAACCAGCCTGTTCACCTGTGCTGGGATTCTGACTTTCAATTCCGTATTTCATCCCTTTATTCCATGGGTATACTTGTTTCCTCTGCCGCTTAAACAAACTTTCACAGACCTGTTGGCTCGAAGCAATAGAATTTTATTCTCTTCCATTTCGGAAGCCAGATCTGAAATCAGGGTGTCAGCAGGCCTGTACCCTTCCTCCTGAGCTCTTGGGAAGAAGCTGCTCCTTGTCTCTTCTAGTTCCTAGCAACTGCTGGTACTCCTTTGTGTGTGTCCACAGCACCCCATCCCTACTTCTATGGTTATATCGCTCCTTCTCTTGCTATGTATGATCTCTCCATCTCTGTCTTAGGAAGGTGAGGTGGCATGTAGTAGTACCTGAAGATCCCTGGCAATCTTCCTGTAACTAGACCCTTAAATCAATCCATCCATAGAGACCCTTTACCAGGTGAGGTAACAGGTAAATGTCAATGATCTAGATGTGGGCATCTTTTGACGGGGTGTATTTTAGCCTCAGGAAGCTTTTGCTATAAGAACTCATCTTTATGTGTACAAGGATGTCCACTGTATTTATAAATAGCACGTAGACTTGTTTCCTCTCCACATTGTTCTACCATATCTGTTCTCTAAAAATAAGATATTCCAAAGGATCTCCAGGCTGGAGAGAAGATGTTCACCTCTTGAACAGGACTGCTTCCCAAGGGCTAGAGGCTGAGAACACTGAGGTGTAGGTACTGACTGCTGTCAGGAGGCGACTCTTCGCCAGTCCTATAGGACAGAAAAGCTGGGCTTTGCTTAGGTTCGTAAGACCCAGTGTGTGCTATCACAGCACTGGCCCAAGCTTCTCTCGCTGCTTCCTCTCGGTTTTCTGGTGGCCTGTGTTTACTTCCATCTGTGTCTCTTGGTTCTTGCGTGTGACTGATCATGGCTTTTTTCCCTCCCATTTCACCAATGGCAACTCCGTGTGACTTCTCGTGACAGACCTTGAAGCTGTCTGTCCCTTTTGCTCCAGACACTGCGCAGGACATCCACCTGTGAGTTTCTCAGGTACTTACTATGTGCCAGTGGACAACACCAAGACCAGAGCAGGACCAAGCCTGGAGCTGTTTGTTGCTGTGAGCTGAATTGGTTTGGGGCATTCTGTCCTGGTCCAAAGTTTCTTTCCTAGGAACAGCCAAGCAAACTGAGTCAGAGGCTGTGTCACATGTCTCATAGTTCTTCAGAGGGAATAGAGACTGGCCCAGTCATTACAAAGCCAAACACCCAGTGTCCTTGGGTAATGCCTTGGAGGGATGATAGCAGCTTTTGGCTGCCTTAACTCAGAGAAGATCAGAGGGAGGAAATAGCTTACGTGTGTGATATTGGTTCCTGTCTCTTGGTGTGCCGCCACCTTCTGCTGGCAGCTAAAACCTTAGCTGCCAGTGTTTTTATAGCCAGCAGTATTTCTAGGCCCTCATCACCTAGAACACACCCTAAGTTTCTTCATGGCTGGAAGCATACTTTGTGTTTCACACTGCAGTCCTGGAGATTGATTGATTGGTGGGCTAATGTCTCCCCTCTCTGTGAAGGCGAACAGCCCCTAAGAGATGAGCCGGGAGTTGGGTAGAGTAGATTCTAGGACCTAAATTCTCTGAGACCAAGAGTGGCAGAGAAGACCACTCCCTGGTACTCTCAGCCCAATGACAACTGGACAACTGGAGGAATGGCAGGGTCTAGAGAAGTGTGTTATCTTTGTGCATAGATTGCCTTGGAATGATAATGACTGGCATGTCATGCAGTTTCCCTTATCCAGAAAGATACAGTAAAAAAGGTAGTAATCTCCGATGGCCTGGGGACAGCTTTTCCAAGCTGCACTCCCCGTGTCCCCTGAACTTGGATGATGACCTGTGTGGCCAGACCAAGTGAGGCTGTTGTTCCTAAGAAGAATGAGATATGCTCTTCCCAAACTAGAGCTGATGCCCAGTACGAATCAAGGGGGTATGAAGAAAGCAAGGCCACGTGCAAGTCAGTAACCCGGGTCAGGCTGGGGGCAGAAGGAGCTGGATTGATACAGGGGTACAGGCTTGTAATCCCAGCACTGAGGAGATGAGGTCAGCTGGATCCCTGGGGCTCACTAGCCAGCCAGCCTAGGTCAATAAGTTCATGGCAGGGAGATGTGACCAGGTCTTGGAAAACAAGATTGATGGTGTCTGAGGTGTTGAATGCTATCTGGGGCTGACCTCTAGCCTTCACATGTACACACACACACACACACACACCACAGTGTGGGTCAATGAAGGAAAGGATATAAGACAGGCAAAGACAGCCTTTGCCTCTAGCTGACCTGCAGAAGTTTAACAATTTAAAGAAAACTCCATCCAGGTTTTAGCAGCCAATCAGCTTTTCTTCCTGTTCCAGAGTTCTTGGACGTTGTTTCATGTCAGAGACACAGTTTCTTTCCAGGAGGCCAGTAACTGGGGTTGTTCAAAAAGTTAGTGGTGTTAACGTGTGCTCTTGTGGCAGAGAAAGATACTCTTGCCTTCTCTAGCATGAAGGACAGCCCTTCTCCTTTGGGGTTGATGAGCAAGGTCGTGGGATTTTTAGGGGGACTTTGAGTAACCGCATGCTCCCCTACACTAAGCTGGTTGAGGCAGCTGAAACTGCTTTGGACTTGAGGCCTCCAGCCAAGGAGGCTCCAGCTACCGCAGTTCGGTCCCTTGAGTGCTAAGCAGTCATTAGGACTCCACTGTGTCAGGTGGTACCACCCTGGTTGTCCCCGATTCAAACAAAAGTTCCTTTGTGGCCACTGGCATTTGGAAATAGAACTGTGGAGCCACGTTGGGGCCAGAAGGCGGCCAGTGGGGCCTGAGCTTTGCTCAGTGAAGTGTCCCTGACAAATGAACCCCATGCCATGTGAGAGGAGCCGTTCCCCACAGCTGTTCTTTTGGTTGTCTCAGGAATTAGGGAATGATTGGTGAAACGGCTCAGTTGCTTAAATATCTGTCATGCAATCATGAGGACCTGAATCTGGATCCCAGGCACCCATATAAAAATTTGGGCATCACAGGTACATGTCTGTAACTCCGTCTGGGGAGACAGATTCAGGAGGATCCCTGGAGCTTACTGACCAGCCAACCAGACCCAATCAGTGAGATCCAGATTGCTATGTGCTGGTCAGTTTTGTCAATTTGATACAAGCTAGGGTCATTTGGAAAGAGGGAACCTCAATGAGAAAATGCACCCCCGCCCCCATCAAATTGGTCTATAGGCAAGCCTTTGAGGTATTCTCTTGTTTGATGTTGATATGGGAGGGCCCAGCTCACTGTGGGTGGTGCCATTCCTGGGCAGATGTCTGGGGTGTATAAGGAAGCAAGCTGAGCAAGCCACGGGGAGCAAGCCAGTAAGTGGCATTCCTGCACAGTCTTTTCTTGAGTTGCACCTGCAGGTTCTTGCCTTGAGTTCCGGCCCTGGCTTTCTTTGATGATGGACTGTGATGTGGATACATGAGATGAAATAAACCCTTTCTTCCCCAGCTTGCTTTGATCATGGTGTTTTATCACAGCAATAGAAAGAAAACTAAGACATCCTGTCTGAAGAAATATTGTGGAGAGCGAATGAGGCAAACATGACATTGACCTTTGACCTCTACACATATGCACACATATGAACACACATATGTTCACACACATCCTGAAACACACACACACAATTTGGAGGAACTGTGGTTCACTTTAAGGGCCATGAGCTTCCCAAGTGATAAAGAACCTAGGCCTGAAATGGGGTCCTGCATTGCAGAGATTGGGAACAGAAGTCATGGCACAGTTGCTGAGTGGTGTGGGAGGTCCTTCTGTCTATGTGGTGCTTTTATTGGTTAATGAATAAAGAAACTGTCTTGGCCTGTGATAGGGCAAAAGAACAGAGCTAGGTGGAGAAAGCTAAAGTGAATGCTGGGAGAAAGGAGGCAGGGTCAGAGAGAAGTCATATAGCCCCACTGGAGCTGGACAGAACTTTACCCAGTAAGCCACAGCCATGTGGTGATACAGATTACTAGAAATGGGTTAAATTCAGATGTAAGAGTTAGCCAATAAGAAGCTAGAGGTAATGGGCCAAGCAGTGATTTAATTAATACAGTATCTGTGTGGTTATTTCAGGGCTAATCACCCAGGAACCAACAAGCGGCCCTCTCCTCCTACAAGTTGGCACCAACGTGGTAGACTAAATCCATGTAAAACCTGAGAAAGCTTAAAAAGGAATCCCAGACACAAAAGAACAGAGTTAAGCATGGTTTGGTAGTGGCATTTTCTTGGGTGGGCTCTGTTTGCTAGAAGGAAGCAGAGGCATGGCTCCTTTAAGAGAGGTTTTCCTGATTCAGTGGTAGCAGGAAAAAAGTGTGCCATTTTAAAATGCAGGCTTTCTGGGCCTGCTGCCAGTGTGATCTCTGGCTCTTTCTGGAGACCGAATATTTGGATGGGATTTGTGAGCAGCGTACTGCAGCTTGCTTGATGGCAACTTGGACTGGCTGTGTGCCTGGAAGTGGGGCAGTGTGCATGGCTCTCAGAGGTGGCAAGTGGCTGCACTATGCTGGACTGGGTGGGACAATCAGGAAATGCTGTATTACCCCTAGCAATGATGCAGCTTAAGTTTTTAAGAAGCACTTAGCATTTTAAGAAGCCATCCTGGTCAGAAAAGGCTTACTGATACACAGTAAAAACAGATTCAGACAGATATAAACCTCTAAATGGATCACATTGCTGGATAAATGTACATAGGCTTGGGAGAGAGAAGAAAAAGAATATAGAGAGTTGGAAAAGAAGTAAATTGTATTTTAAAAAAATAAAACAAAGTCTTTAAAAAGACAGAGTACACATAGTCATAGATTAAAAAAATAAAAAACAATAAGCCATGTAAAGATGGAATATACACAGAGAGTCTGGATTATGTATACTATTGTATTTTCTTTGACTTTTTTGACTGCAGAGAGACATTTGATTCTGGGGACTGCTAAGCTAAGCCAACATATATATTTTAAAGGTATAGCTAATTCAAAATATGGGTCTAAGGATATGTTGCTTTGGAAAAGAGGTTCTTCTTTCATTTACACAGAAGACAAGAACCTGTGGATTGCTTTCAGACTAATATTATTTGATGATGGACCAAGACCCCTGAAAGGTTGCCTTGAACACCCCTCAAAAAATTACTTTAACAGCAGGATGCAATTTGGAGAGTACAATGCCCAAATTTCCAAATATTGTTTATAAATATTTCTTTATATTTAAAGGGGGATATGCTATAGAGATTTTCATTCGTATGGATCTTGGTTTATTGATGCAAATTTAAGGTGAATTTTGTTATTTGTATATTTCTGCTCTTGATTAAAGTATTGTGTTTGTCCAGCTCACTTAAAATATAATGTATAATTAAGAAATATAGGTCAATAGATAATCATCAAGCTTATAGTCATGTTAGTTAGATTTTCTAGATGTATTTCAGATGGATAGGCATTCTTCAAATCTTTCAAAGACTACAGAATATGACATTTAAAATGTTTAAGAACTTAGGACTTTTCATGACAATGAGACACATCTGCTCCTGGCAGCATCAATTACTTCAAGAAGAAGATGGACATTGAAGAGGCTTCTTATGGTCTTGGTTAGCCATTTGGGCAAGAAACTGCTCTTGCCTGAACTACTTGATGAACTGGACATGCAGGGCCTGCAGAGAAATGACTGCTGAACTTACCTAAAAGTGAGATGATCTTTCAGGGTTCCTGCTTCATGAAAGAGTCTGTGAGACATTCTGCAGGACACAGAAGAAAGTAACTGACAATATAGGCAGAACTGTCGTTGAAATTTCCTGTTTCATGGAAAAGTCTGCCGAATACTATGGACCAGTAGGCTAAAGATGGATGCCTGCAATGTTACAGAAGAACTTTGGGTGACTGTCCAAGTAGTGAGATGTCTCTGTAATTTCTAGAGTTTTGGAAGTTGATTACAATGCACTTCCTGTTTACTTAGGTAATATTATATCCTTCTGGAGTCTTTGATGGAGTTGAAGAATAGATAGAAAGTAGATATAAATATTGTAACTGTAATTCTTGCTTGATACCTGTTTTGTTATATGTAATTTTACTATGCTAAAGTTAAAGCCTTTTTGTTTAAACAGAAAAGGGGAAATGGTGTGGGAGGTCCTTCTGTCTATGTGTTGCTTTTATTGGTTAATGAATAAAGAAACTGTCTTGGCCTGTGACAGGGCAAAAGAACAGAGCTAGGGCAGGGAAAACTAAAGTGAATGCTGGGAGAAAGGAGGCAGGGTCAGAGAGATGCCATGTAGCCCCTTTGGAGCTGGACAGAACTTTACCCAGTAAGCCACAGCCATGTGGTGATATATGAAATGAGTTAGATTAACTCATTTACTAGAAATGAGTTCAATTCAGATGTAAGAGTTAGCCAATAAAAAACTAGAGCTAATGGGCCAAGCAGTGATTTAATTAATACAGTATCTGTGTGGTTATTTCGGGGCTAATCATTCAGAAAGCAACAAGCAGCCTCCTCCTTACTACAGCTGAGAACTTGGGAAGCTGGAGAGAACAGAAAAGAAAATATATGATTTTGAAGATCAAAGAGAAAATGTGAGGACGCTCTGGGCCATTTGCTTTGTGAGGAGGATGGAGTTGGCAGGCTTGTGGCACCTGTCTCTTCTTGTCTGACCCAGTAAGTGGATGTGGGTGCATTCTAAGCCCTGCAATGTGCCTTGTCTAAGATTCCCAATGGATGCACAATCTCTTGATCCTAGAGTTCATAACCCCAGTATCTAGTCTTGAGCTGTGGGATTGGCTGGGATGCTATTTGATTGAACTGACTCTTTATGAATGTGTTCTGGTGTGTGCAGGTACACATGTGTATGCTATGTACCTATATACAGAACCCAGACCTCGACATGACTTGTTCCTCTGGCATCATCTACTTTACTTTTGAGACAGAGTCTCTTGCTGCCTAGAGTTCACCCAGTAGACTCATGGACTGGCCAGTGAGCCCCACAGGACCTCTCTGTCTGCCTTGCCTGTGTCATCATTGCACCGTTTCATTTTTTTAAATATGGGCTCTGGGGGTTGAACTTGGGTCCTTGTGTTTGCAAGTATAAGAGATAGATAGTTACTGTCTACTTTCAGTGTGTCTGCAGGAAGGTGGTCTAGTAACACCAGAGGTGACTTCAGTCAGGGGACAGTGACTCTGGGATGATGAGCACAGGAGGGTAGGGGATCATAGAGCTCACTCCTTCCCAGGTGGAGGAGAGAGCTGGAGTCTAGTGTTGGAGGGTGGAGAAGTGGTAAATGATGGGATTTTAGACTTGTTTCCCCGATCCCTTTTGATCTGCTTTGCCAGCTTCAACAAGGATGTTTCAGAGACTCTGCCGATCAGTATTTGGTGCTTGGGCTCATTTAGGATAATACCATCTTTCTTGGCTGATGCTTAAGGAATGGGCTGTTAGCAGTGGGGCTATGAAGCCTTTCTGAGGGGAGGAGGTCTGAGTTAGAACTCATGCTGGGAAGCTGCAGGGATAGGAGGAGTGCTGGAGGAGCCCCAAGGCAGCCCCGATGGAGCCCTGACGCAGCCCTGATGCAGGCACGAGGCAGCCCCGCTGGAGCCCTGATACAGCCCCGATACCCTGTATTCTGGGATGACTTCATGAACCTGCTACTAAGACTGAGGCATGGAGAAACCCCATTAAGCCCAGTCTCTGTGCATCAAGAGACTGACTAGAGGGGTACCCTTTAACCAGGGCTTAATACCTCAAATTTCTAAGGCTGAGAAGGAGTGAGGCTCCTGTTTTCTGATGTTTCCAGGTAGGGTGCCACTGATCTCTCATCTTTACTAATTTTCCCACTCTGAGATCTTCCTTCTACTATGCATGCCTCTTAGAAGACCAGAGACAAGCATTTTGAGTACATATATCCCATCACCTGATAGGGTCCACGATGCCCTTATGCCTGTAACTTAAAATCTGTGAGAGGCCTGCAAGACCTGAGAGCTTTGTGCAGAGGGAAGGAAGTGTCTGGTAAAACAGTTACAGGCCAGGAGTTGGGGTTGGATTTGAACCCCAACCCTTCAAGATGACAAAGCACAGAGAAAGTTAAAGGGGTGGGTTTGGGGTCAGGCTGGAGTACAAGCTACAGTACCGCTCTTTACTGACTGGGTGACTTTTTTTCTTCTAATTGTTATTGCTTTAAATCTCTCTGAACTACAATCCTTTCTACCATAGATGAGCGGCTATTTCGTGAGCTAGGAGCTCGGAGAATTACAGACAAACGCATGAGTTGTGTTTAAGGACTATGCACTGGGAGCAGGTCCACATCTCCAGCCACGGGCAGCATCTGAGTGGGACCCTCAGCCTCTCCCTGCTCTGTCCTCTCCTAGCACGCACATCCAGTCCTACTCTGGTGCCCATGACCTTCCGTTCTCTCCTGGCAGAAGAGAGTCCTGCTCTTCCTCTAGACCTAAGGAGCAACAAGGTGACCGCCCTTCATTGACCACTGTGTGGAGAAGCTGCGGTGGTTGCTGAGCTGCCCAGGGGCTGATTTGTATGTGAGCTCACAGTCTGAGTCAACAGCCTCACAGAACTGCTGACTGCTTGCTGTGATAACTGCTGGGGCCAGAGCCAAGCACCTCTGGCTCCAGGTCCAGAGGAGGAAGAAGAAGCTGAAACTGATGAAGGGCTTGTGTTAGCACTGCAGGGCCACCCCCTCTCTAAGGCAGAGGAAAGACTCATGTTCCAAACATGCATCCAAGGATAAAGCTGGATGAGCTGACTGAATCCACGTATCTGTTAGATGAAAGGTTGTTTTAATGAAAAGTCTATATTTCATGCAGGACTCGCCTGCATGCATCATGGAGAAACCAGTGGGAAGTTGGGCCTCATTTTAGAGTTCTTTTTTGCTTCTTCCTTTTTAAGACAGTATCTCATATAGTCTAGAATAGTCTCAAATACTCCAGATGACTAGAGATGACTTTGAACGTCTGATCTTCCTTCTTCCACCCTCCACATGCTGGGAGACAGGCATGCACTACCACGCTTGGGTTGGCAAGTTCAAGTGGACCCACAGCTCTGGTTTTCTTTTGGCCACAGGGAAGATCCCAGATACCCATGGATGGGATCTGCTCTCAGAGCTCCTATTAGCGGCCACATAGAAACATTTTCAATCCAAGTCTTCTTTGCCACACAAGGGGCATTGGTGGGAACAATTCTTCCTAGAATAGTCTTTTGACGCAGTATTTGGTAACGACTTCAGGAGTTTAACGTGCAAACTTTCAGCTTCACTCTTGAAATGATGAAGCCCAAGTCTCACTGCAAGCTTACTGAGCAGGAGCCTCCCAGGGCTGGAGAGGTGACTCAGTCATTAAGAGCACTCGATGCTCTTGCAGAAGATCTGGTTCAGTTCCTAGCGCCCACAGGGCAGCTCACAACCAGCGCAACTCCAGCTGCGTGGGATCTGATACCCTCTTTTGGCCTCAGGGGGCCCCAGGCATACACAAAATGCACTTACATACTTGTAGGCAAAACACTCATACACATAAAAATAAGTAACTCTTTCAAAAAACACGTAGCGCATGTGTCTTTGATCCTAGTGCCGGGGATGGAGACAGAGACTGGAAGAGGGTCACTAGCGCTCACTGGGCAGCCAATTTAGCAGAGTCAGTGAACTGAAGGTTCAGAGAGAGAGCCTGTCTTAAAAGATAAGAGTGGCTTCAGAAGATGCCAGACATTGATCTCCGGCCTCCACAGATTGCCTCCACATGTTTATATGCCTCTGCATGCATCCATGCACATATGTGCTCACACACATGTGCATAGACATACACACATGCACACACACACACACACACACACACACACACACACACACACACAGAACCTTGAGTGGCTCCTACTTCAGGTATCTAAAGAATCACAGAACTGTGGTAGTTTTCAATGTGGCTCTCAAAGCAGCAATCCTCAGGAAGTTTGTTAGAGATGCATATTTTGGAGGTGTGCTCTGAAACCTGTTGAGTCAGAAACTCCAGGGATGAGGCCCTGAACTCCATGTTTCAACAATACCCAATCCTCACCCCACCGTACCCCTAGGGCTTTCATTGCTGCCAAGGGCTTGAGAAGCCATGCACCAGGGTTTACAACAAATTGAAGGAGTTGCCAGGTCTTAGTGTGCCACTTCCTCTGGAAATGGGGACCAAATACCAGTACGAACAGGAACCTTAGGGTTTCTATTGCTGTGAAGAGACACCATGACCACAAAAACTCTTATAAAGGAAATAATCTACTGGGGCTAGCTTATGGTTCAGAGATTTAGTCCAGTATGGTCATGGCAGGAAGTGTGATGTTTCTCAGGTAGACGGTACTGAAGGAGGAGCTGGAGTTCTTGGATTAGCAGGCAGGAAAGAGAGAGAGAGAGAGAGAGAGAGAGAGAGAGAGAGAGAGAGAGAGAGAGAAGACAGGCAGGCAGGGAGACAGACAGTGGGCCTGGCTTAAGCATTTGGAACCTCAGAGCCCAAACCCAGTGACACATTTCCTCTACCTCCTAATAGTGCCACCCTGTGGTGAGCAATTGAAATCTCTGAGCCTATGAGGGCCATCTCTATTGAAACCACCACAACAAGACTGGTATTTGCCAGTCTTGCTGAAAAGGGCAATGGAGCCCCTTGCACTGAGAAGCCTCAGTTCACCCTCCTGTGGTCCCAGCAGTGCTGCCCTGAACTCAGAATGCTGCTCTGAGGCCCTGAAAGCCCACTAAACATCCAGGGGAGCATCTTAACCATTAGCTGTAAAGGGACAAAAATGAAAATGTGCATGCATGGTGCAGAATGGTGCCCAGCCTAGCCCAAGCCTTTGGAGGACTAGGGGTGGGGGAGCTATGGGTAGGAAACACCTGGGGTACATGGTGGACACGCTCAGGCTAAGGCTTCTGTTAGACCTGTCAGAGGTGGTGAGGAAGGAGGCAGGGTTGGAGATGAGAACTGAAGAGGTGTAGTCGTCTAGATGGTTTTAAAAGCTTCGTTTAAAATTCTTCCATGGGGATGAATACGGGCACTCAATTTAGTTGACCCCTTTTCTTTGTGGACGCTTCTGTGTTCAAAGTTTCTTCTCCCTTAGGAATAAGATGGTGATCAGGCATTTCTTGTGTTCTGTTGATGCCAAGTAGATGCTCAGGGAGTGACTTTTACTATGCAGGGGACATGGGAATGGGAACTTCAAACCGAACTGTGGTGTATGCTACAGCCGGCATTCATTGAGTCCTCACAGGCCTATGCCTGTGCAGATCCAATCAGTTCACTGAGGCTGGCAGTATGTTGGGCATCCTTCTCCTACCTCCTTTTGGTCTCTACACCCAGCTTTTCCCAGACATAGACTCTGCCCTGACCTCTTCCCTCACAGTGGAGTTTTGCCTATTTTGGAAGCACTGACTGTGAGATTCATTCATTTTTTTTCTTTTTTAAAAATTTTTTGAAGATTTATTTATTATGTACATAGTATCTGTCTGCATGTATATTTACAGGCCAGAAGAAGGCACCAGATCTCATTATAGATGGTTGTGAGCCACAATGTGGCTGCTGGGAATTGAACTCAGGACCTCTGAAAAAATAGTGTTCTTAACCTCTAAGCCATCTCTCCAGCCCCCATTCATTTTTTTAAAAAAATATTTATTTTTTTGTATTAAGTGTGTGTCTATGCACATGAGTATAGGTGCTCATGGATGCTAGAGGCATTGACTTCCCAGAGCTTGAGCTACAGGTAATTGTGAGCCACCTGATATGGGTGCTAGTAATCAATCTCAGGTCCTCTGGAGGTGCCCTACATGCTTTTTCCCATTGGAATCATTTCTATAGGTGCTCCTCATCCCAGTGTCATTGATCAGAAAAGTAGATTTTCTTTTGTTATTGCCTTTGCATAGTCTCAAAAAATCAGTTGGGCATGGCTAGAGAGATAGCTTAGCAGTTAAAAGCACTTGCTACTTTTGCAGAAGACCCAAGTGCCTTAGTTTTCTATTGTTGTGAGGAGATACCATGACCAAGTAAGTTATAAAAGGAAGCATTTAATCGGGGGCTGGCTTACAGTTTCAGAGGGTTAGTCCATGACCATCTGGTGTGGGAGGTCCTTATGTCTGTGTGTTGCTTTTATTGGTTAATGAATAAAGAACTGGCTTAGCTATAGCATGGGAGGAGGAAGGTGGAGTTAGGAGAAGCAATGGAGCCACCACCAGACATGCTGAAACTTTGCTGGTAAGCCACTGCCACGTGGCAATACATAGATTAATAGAAATGGGTTAAATTTATATGTAAGAGTTAGCCAATAAGAAGCTAGAGCTAATGGAAAAAGCAGTGATTTAGTTAATACAGTTTCTGTGTGATTATTTTGAGTCTAAACTAGCTGGGCAGCTGGAGAGAACAAGCAGGCCCTCCTCCTACAACCATCATGGCAGCAGGCAGAGAGGCATTGTGCTCTAGCGGTAGCTGTAAGCTTACATGATCTGTGTGTCATGACAGACAGACAGACAGGTGGACAGAGACAGACAGATGGACAGACTGGGCCTAGTGTGCTTTTAAAACCTCAAAGGCCACCCCCAGTGACACATCTCCTTCAACAAGCGACACCTACTCTAAAAAGACCACACCCACGCCTTTCCAAGCAGTTCTGCCAACTAATATATGAACCTATGGGGGCCTTCTCATTTAAATCACCACACCAAATTTGGGTTCCTGGTTGGGTGGCTCACAAATACCAGTAGCTCTAGTGCCCCACGCCTGCCTCCCAGGGAAGGCTTCATTTGGGAGATGTCTCCTTACTCTCTAGCAGGGCTACTCGCTGGGCTAAGCTCTATTCTGCTCATACTGTCCTGAGTTGGACAGACGAGAGTCATAGCACAGCACAGCCTGGGACCACGTCAGCTCCCGGATTTACAGCTCCAAAGCCATTCATCACCTTGAGAAGCAGTGACTCAGCAAGTCAGAGCTCCAGGAGCTGAGGAGGCAGTGTGTGGCAACTGGCTTGAGGACACCCTGTCTAGCTGGTGCTGGCTCTCTATCCTCTAGAGTCAGCAGCAGAGGCACATGCCAAGACTTGAGGTTTGTGTGGAAGTCTGGCCTCCTTGGCATGGTTTTACATACTGGTTGCCTTCTCACTTCTGCAGTTTAGTGCCTTGAGCATTGGCCAGCACTTAGGAGATACCCAGGGCTTAGACTCTAGCAACTGCTCAACTTGATACAAACCTACTGACCGGGGAAGAGGAGACTCATTTGAGGAATTGCCAAGGTCAGATTGGCATGAGTCCATGTTTATGGGGCATTTTTTAAATATTTTAACTTTTTTACTGAGCTATATATTTTTCTCCACTCTCCCATGGCCCCAAGCTCCTAATTTGCTTAGAAGATCTTATCTTTTTCTACTTTCCATGTAGATTACATCCATGTATGTCTCTTTCGGGATTCTCTTTGTTGTCTAGGTTCTCTGGGATTGTGAATTGTAGGCTGCTTTTTTTTTTTTTTTGCTTTATGTCTAAAAGCCACTTATGAGTGAGTACATATGATATTTGTTTTTCGGGGTCTGGGTTACCTCACTCAATATGATGCTTTCTAGATCCATTCATTTGCCCACAAATTTCAAGATGTCATTATTTTTTTCCACTGTGTAGTACTCCATTGTGTAAATGTACCAAATTTTCCTTATCCATTCTTTGGCTGAGGGGCATTTACATTGTTTCCAGGTTCTGGCTATGACAAACAAAGCTGCTATGAACATAATTGAGCACATGTCCTTGTGGCACTATTGAGCATCCTTTGGATATATACCCAAAAGTGGTATTACTGGGTCTTGTGAAAGGTTGTTTCCTAATTTTCTGAGAAATTGCCCTACTGAAATCCAAAGCAGCTGTACCAGCTTACACTCCCAGCAGCAATGCAGGAATGTTCCCTGTACCCCACATCCTTTCCAGCATAAGTTATCATTAGTGTTTTTGATCTTGGTCATTCTTACATGTTTGTAAGATGGAATCTCAGAATTGTTTTGATTTGCATTTCTCTGATGACTAAGAATGTTGAACATTACCTTAAGTGTTTTTTTTAGCCATTTTAGATTCCTCTGTTGAGAGTTCTCTGCTTAAGTCTGTACCCCATTTTTTACTCGATTATTTGTTCTTTTAATGACCAATTTCTCAAGTTCTTTGTATATTTTAGAGATCAGCCCTCTGTCTGATGTGGGATTGGTGAAGATCTTTTCCCATTGTGTAGGCTGCCATTTTGTCTTGTTGACCATATTCTTTACAGAAGCATCTCAGTTTTAGGAGGTCCCATTTATTAATTGTTTCTCTCAGTGTCTATGCTATGTTTAGGAAGTGATCTCCTGTGTCAATGCATTCAAGTGTACTTTCCACATTCTCTTCTATGAGGTTCAGTGTGGTTGGTTTTATGTTGAGGTCTTTGATCCATTTGGATTTGAGTTTTGTTCATGGCAATAGATATGGATCTATTTTCATTCTTCTACATGTTGATATCCAGTTATGCCAACACCATTTGTCGAATATGCTTTCTTTGTCCATTTGATATTTTTTGCTTCTTTGTCAAAAATCAGGTGTTCATAGGTATGTGGATTGATATCTGGGTCTTTGATTCAGGGCCTCCTGTTTGTCTTTATGTGACTACCAGGCTTTTTTCAGTACTGTAGCTCTGTAGTAGAGTTTGAAGTCAGGGATTGTGATGCCTCCAGAAGTTCCTTTATTGTACAGGATTTCTTTGGCTATCCTGGTTTTTGTTTTGTTTTGTTTTTCTGTATGAAGTTGAGTATTCTGTGAAGATTTTACTGGGATTTTGATGGGTATTGCATTGAGTCTGTAGATTGCTTTTGGTGAGATTGCCATTTTTCCTATGTTAAAATGAACATCGAACATGGGAGATCTTTCTATTTTCTGGTGTCTCCTTCAATTTCTTTCTTCAAAAATTTAAAGTTCTTGTTATACAGGTCTTCTACTTGTTTGGTTAGAGTTACTCCAAGATATTTTGTGTTATTTGTGGCTATTGTGAAGGGTGATGTTTCTCTGATTTCTTTCTCAGCCCATTTATCATCTGTGTACAGGAAAGCTACTGATATTTTTGAATTAATCTTATATTTTGCCATTATTGAAGGTGTTTATGAGTTGTAGAATTCTGTGGGACAATGGTTTTGTACCCTGGAAAGATTTGTCACTTGTATTGGTTTGATAAAATACTGATTGGCCAGTGTCCAGGCAGGAAGTATACGCAGGGCAACCAGAACAGGAGACTTCTGGGAAGAGGAAAGGCTCAGTCTGCAGTCATTACCCAGACCAAGAGGAAGCAAGATGAGAATGCTTCACTGATAAAAGGTACCAAGCCATGTGGTTAACACAAACAAGAATTATAGGTTACTTTAAGATATAAGGGTTAATAAGAATCCTGAGCTAATAGGCCAACCAGTTTATACTTAATGTAGACCTCTGTGTATTTCTTTGGGACTGAATGACTGCAGGACTGGGTGGGACAGAAACTTCTGTCAACAAAATGGCACCAATATTGACAACTAAATCAACTTAAAATGAGAGAGAGTTTAGGAAGAAATTCTAGACACAAAAAGAACAGCTTCTTGGTAGCAACATTTTCTCAGGTGGGCTCTGTTTCCTAGAGGCAAGGGCATCTCATTTAAGAGAAGCTTCCTGACTCAGCTTTAGCTGCAAAAACCTTGCAGCTCTTTTAAGAAGCCCCACCATCTAACATTTGCATGTTGTTTATGAATAGCTGACAACATGCTTCTTGGTGGTGGCAGGGACCTTGAAACTCCATAGAGTTGTGACAATAAACATGGCTCCTGCCAGTACCTCTACAATGAAGCTAGATTCTCAGAAAGCTAAGGAATGGGGTGGATCCAGCCATCAAATCCACGGCTTTAATACTAGCCATAACACTTAGCAAATTAAAGATTCATGTGGTCAGAAAAAGAAAGATATATAATAAAGATAAATTCAGAACAAAAAAAAACCCCTCTAAACAGTTTACAGTGTGTTTGAGAATACATGTAGGCTTGGAAAAGAAAATAAAAAGAATAAAGTCCTAAAAAAAAGTAAGAGTATTTGGTTGTGGTGGCACACACCTTTAACCCAGCACTTGGGAGGCAGAGACAGGTGGATCTCTGTGAGTTCAAGGACAGCCTGGTCTACAGAGTGAGTTCAAGGACAGCCAAAGATATACAGAGAAACTCTGTCTCAAAAAACCAAAAATTAAAAATAAAAATAAAAGAAACAGAGTTTAAAATACAGCCATTTAAAAATGGAAAAGACACAGAGAATGTGGATACTGTATGTTATTGTATTGTCTTTGAATTTAGCAATAGTTGCTAAAAGATATTTGATTATAAATGCTGCTGGATTAATCCAACACACACACACACACACACACACACACACACACACACACACACACACACACACACACACATTGAAAATGCCTTGACTTCAAAATTTAAGTCAAAAGATATGTTATTTTGGAGAAGAGGTTTTCCTTTTGTTTCCACAGAAAATGAGAGGTTTTGGATTTATTCTCGGTTAAGAAAAATTAGGTTTGATCAAGGAAGACCCTCTGAAAACTCTCCGATAGTAGTGGATGGCCCAGATGATTCAACACTTCAGAGGACCTCTGTTGCAGCTTCCTCTGAGTTGTACATCCAGAACACCCTCAAGCTTGCTGCCTGAGATGATCACACCTTTAATCCCAGCATTCAGGGAGGCAGAGGAAGGCAGATTTTGTGAGTTTGAGGCCAGCTTAGTCTACAGAATGATTTCGAGGACAGTCAGAGCCACACAGAGAAACCCCGTCTTGAAAAAGAATGTAATGACCATAGCATTTCTGAGAGATTGTGTACAGGTAAGAGAGAACAAGAGGGGAGTGGGTTTATGTGGAGGAAAGGCACAGGAGTTGATTCTGGATTTGAGGGATACCCTGAGTGTAGGGGAGTAGCTGGTCAAGATGGTTGAGATTTGGCAGGGGCTGAGGCAGAGTGTGGGGAGGATGACTGGTTTGATTTCCACCATGGTCTTCCTCACCTTCATTTTTCTGTTTGAAGAGTGTGTGTGTGTGTGTGTGTGTGTGTGTGTGTGCATACATGTAGCTGTATGCGCGTGTGCATGTGCATGTAGAGGTCAAGGCTAGCATCATGCTCTTCTACAATCGCTTTCCACTTTATTGGTTTTGTTGTTGTTGTTTGGAGACAGGGTTTGTTTCTGAGGGTTCGGGATTGGCCACAGTTAAGGAGAGAGCAATGCTTGGAATTCACTGATGGAGGTCGACTGACTGGCCAGCAAGCTCCAGGGATCCTTCCATCTCTGCCTCCCCAGCCCAGGGATTCCCAGCATGCATTGCCACACCTGGCTTTTTTATGTGACTCCCAGGGAATGCAACTCCCGTTCAGACCTTCATGCTTCCAGGGCAGGCACTCTCCCTCACCCATCTCTCTAGCCCTTTAAAGAGTCTAGCTGCCCCCCAGTTTTTACTCAGCATGAAAATGAGGCTTTGGGTCACTTCTCAGGAAGAGTCTCCCACACACTGGGTTTGGGGCCTGCTTCCTCTCATTCCTTGTGCACCTTCCTCTGCCCTTAGTTCTCTAGGACATCAAGTTTCTCAAGGAGCTTGAGCACAGGACAGTGACACACTAGACTGGCTATCCTCCTTGGCTGGACAATCACTTGGAGAACAAGGGCTTTTAGTCTGGTGGCATCCCGACCTGTGTGATGGGGATTTTCCTTTCTCAGTCTAGAATGTTACAACTCAATGTTATACTAAGAAGGAAGTCTAAGCCCCTGGGACTTCTGGGTCTCTTGACTCTCGTTTCCATCTCCCGGCCGCTTTCCTATTTCAAGCCCCTTTAGCACAAAGATGTGTGCAGGTGAGGGAAATGATACTGGGTACTGATTAAAGCATCACTGACAGGTCCTCGTTATTAATGAGAACTAACCTGGATCTGAAAATGAGAGCGGAAGATTTATCTTCATTTTAAGGGTTCATCTCTCGGGAACTCTAGTACATGTCTGCAATAAATGACTGTAAATTTTCCCAAGCACGAATCAGTCTCTTAAGGTGACAAAGCATTGGCCTGAGTGACAGACTGTGTTTAATATTGAGGTGACAGTTCAAATAGTATCCCCTTCATTTGCTATTTTTCTAAGTTAGGGCTTCAAAGGGAATAGCTAGGGAGATGAGAAACATTAATCATCTAAAAAATTTCACTCCATTCCAAAGGTTAATCTTGTTGTTTTGCTTAAAGAAAAAAAGAAAAACCTCTGCAAAATCATATATTTTAAATATACATTGGTTTTAAAGTTGCTTAAGTAAAGCTTGGGCCATTTAAGCCATTGTTTCCTGAGAAGTCCTGTATGTGGGACCTGCCTCTGATGTATGGTCTTGCTACTGCAGAAGAGAGGCCACAATTCAGTGTCTATGGAAGATTATTTCTATGTTGATTGGATTTCGTGTTCTTTTCAGATAGCTTTGCTCATCAAGCCTGATGCGATCCCGGGCTTTGATAATAGAAGTATAATGTCAAGGTGCTGAGACTCATGGACCAGTGGGACGGTCTGGCCACCTTTCTTGTGAGGAATCCAGTCCTGATCGATTGGAGAAGGACCCTGGGGAGCTGAAGGGTCACCTAGGGACCTAACAGCCTAGAGACGGTTCTGTGAAGGACACAGCTGAGCATGATGGGTTGTGAAGGGATCACAGAAGCGCAGGTAGCTGTTTGCAGGCAGGGGCAGACTGTTCTGCAGATCCATTCAGAAAGCTGGTGTGGTCTCATTGTCGCAGCAAAACATCTGACGGAAGGAACCTAAAAGGGCGCAAAGGTTTCTTCAAGGATCCCAGCGAGGGCACAGGGCCTCCGGGTGGGAGGTGTGGTGGCAGGAGTCTGAGGTGACTGGTCACAACACACCTGCAGTCAGAAGTCAGAGAGGCTCAGGTGATGCTCTCCCTTTCGTTCGCTCTAAGACACCAGCCTAAGGAATGGCACTGCCCACATTCCAGGCAGACCCTCCCTCCTTAGTTAGCCCTACTAAGAATTCCCTCAAACATGCCCAGAGGTTTGCCTTCTAGGTGATTCCAGATCCTGCCCAGCTGGCTTAGGAGTAGGTATTCAGGGGTCTGTATTACCAAGCCCCAGACTCTATTTTGGGTGCATGTAGGTTCAAATTTCAACTTTGCCATCTTCTTTTTTCCTGGCTCTGGGCTCTTCAGTTTTGAGCCATGTCCTTTCTAGGAATGGGGACAGAGTGAGCACAGGGCTGAGATGGTCCCTGCCCTCGTGGGGCTCGTGTTGATGGGAAAGGAAAAGCAAATACATTTGCATACAGAGATGTCATATAGCAATTAAAGCAGGGAAAGAGCAGAGGGTTGTGGGCATCCCAGCACATGGGCAAAGGCAGTGCAGTGGGAATGAGCTGGCAGAGTAGTCAAGAGCCAGGGGAATGACTGAGCTTAGATTCCTGATTGGTTTCATCGCATCCATCTAAGTGTTCAGAGCCTCAACTTAGCCTTGACCTAGTGAGCTGCACATACAAAGCGCGCATGTGTGTGTGGGGAGTCAAGAGAGGCCCCACTGCTCAGCCTGCCCAGACTTCTGCACGCAGCCTGGGAACACTCTGAGCTAGCACAACGTATGTGCTTTTCCCTAAAGGGCTTCCCCATTGCACGGGCCAACATGGGGCGAGTCCATTCTGTCACTTCTTTGAACTCAGTCTTATTGGATCATGGATGGTGTCCACAGTAACGTTAATGTCGGTGACAGCCACAACTTTCTCTGAGGATCCAATATGCACCAGGCACTCTGGATTTCATCTCCTTGAACCCGTAGCTCTGGGAACTCTTTCTCTCCCTGTGTGTTTGTTGAGGTCTAGAAGGGTCAGTGACTTTTCCAAGGGTGTGCAAAATCCGCACTGCTTCTATACCCATGCTTGTCTTAATTTTATGGGTTTTTGTGTATGTTCATGTTTATGTGTGTGCACATGTGTGTGTTATGTGTGTGTGCAGGCCAGAGATCAGTGTCAGATGTCTTCTTCAATTGTTACCCACCTTATTTTTTAAGACAAGGTCTCCCTCTCACTGGCCTAGAACTTGCTAACTCAGTTACGTCAACTAGTCAACGGACCCCAGGGATCCTCCAGTCTCCTCTCTCCAGCACCGGGATTACAGGTGTGCGCTACCACAGCTGGCTACTTAATGTGGGTGCTGGGGAATCCGAATTCGGGTGCTTGTGCCTGTGTGGTACACTTCACCCAGTGAGCTATCATCTCCCTAGCCCCCTGATTTGTGACTACAAATTAGGAGGATATAATTGGAAGTGGAGTTTAGAAATTCATTATGTCTGGAACAAAATGGTTTGCAGTGTGTGACTCACATAAGAAAATATGAAAAGTAAATTGCTTTTTTTTTTTCCCTGAAACAGAGTCTTGCTATGCAGGCTAGGCTTGATGGAAACTTTTGCTGCTCCAGCCTCAGCCTCCTGAGTGCTGGGATTGTAGGCATATGGTAATATATCTAGATATATTATCTAGATATAAACATGAATATCAAGGTTCTGTGTGAGGTGATGGTGGGGGCTCTGCATATTGTGGGGGTGGGTGCGTGGTGTTCCAGGTAAGGGACTCTAAGGTGAACTAAACACCATACTCTGGTCTTTCATGTATTTCTCCGCTTTGCTGTCAGGGAAAGGGCTCTGCAAGCATGGATTCTCATGCCTTTTCAGTTTCCAAACTGACCCCAGGTTGTCCTGGAAACTCATTTATGTGTTTGTTAACTGTAGTGGCATTTCAACTGTATCTTAATAAAGACTGCCTG
Source organism: Ondatra zibethicus (assembly GCA_004026605.1). Lineage (NCBI taxonomy): Eukaryota > Metazoa > Chordata > Mammalia > Rodentia > Cricetidae > Ondatra > Ondatra zibethicus. The sequence continues at coordinate 19,256 of PVIU01002685.1, read as the reverse complement.
AAGATCTGAGAGTAAAACAGTCCCACTGGTCAGCCTTATGGGTCAGTTTATGGTAACATGCACCTTTAATCTCAGTAGCCATAATGACACACACCTTTAATCCCAGTAGCCACACTAGTTGTCATAGAAACTGGTGGTGCATCCCTTTAATGAAAGTGGTGCACACCTTTAATCTCAGCCTTAGAGAGGAATATAAGACGGGGAGAGACAGCTCTGAGACACAGCCTCCTTCTGAGATTCCAGGGGGCAGGATTGCCATTTCACACTGACGTCGAGGTAAGAGGCAGTGACTTGCTGTTTTGCTTTTTGGATCTTCAGGTTGAACCCTGATTTCTGACCCAGAGTTTTTATTAATCATGCTTCAGTTAAGTTGACTTGACCTGCCAGAGGCAGTTCAGCAATGACAGGATTAGCCATCTGAGCTTGACTTTTCTGTGGGGCTGGTCCGTTGGACCAGGCTGTGGCACCGAGCAGTCCCTTGCTCTCACGTATGACTACAAGGCTTTGTCTGGATTCAGTCTGGAAGGGAGCTCAGCTGCAGCTGAGGCCCACGTGAGAACTGTGGAATGGCTGAGACTCCCACAGTGTGCCCTTTATCTTCATGGCTGTACTCTGGCTCCTAGAGGGAGATGGATAGTCCAGGCAGCATGCTGCAGCTCAGGCCTCCGCCATCCATCACGGAGACACCCTATTCATGGGCACAATGACTTTGGGGATACTTGCTTCAATGTCAGCCTGGGGCTGTAGTGCCGACTGAGAACCTGACGGTCAACAGGCTTTGAGTGACCACTGCAGCTGCAGCTGCACCAGGGGCTCATAAAAGGATTGTGTGAATAAGATGAGGGATGTGGAACAGTTGGGAAGAATCTGGCCTCATGGGGTGTGGGTAGGTGGGGCTGGGGGCTGGGAAGCATCCGGAGTTTTCTGGAAGAAAATTCAACTCAAGGGGAGACAAACGACTAGGAGATATCTGTCTGTTTCAGTCAATCATCTATCATCTATCTATGTAATCTAAATTATTCATCAACAGTTTATCTAATCTATCCATCTATTATGTATACATCCATCTGTTGTCTATTATCTATTTGATATTTATCTATCCATTCATCTATCTGCCCATCCATCATCTATACATATAGCAATCATCCATCCATCCATTAACCTATCCATCATCTGACATCTAGTTATCCATTCTATTTATCTATCTATCTATAACCTATTTACACATCCATCAATTTATCATTTACCTATCCATCTATCATCTATCACTCATCTATCTATCTGTCTGTCTGTCTGTCTATCCATTCACCTTTTCATCTATCCACCATCCATCTTACTGTTTATCAATCAATCTATCCCTCTATTATCTAGCTAGCCCCTCCTCTTCCCTCCATCCATCCTTCTACAGCCCTCAGGAACACTTGCTATTCTTAGGTCCATTTGACAGGTGGTGAGCCCAAGGCACTGGAGCTTTGAGTCATTTCCCCAAGCTCACAATCTTAGTGAGGTTCAGTCAGGCAGCCTGGCTTTTGAATGTGGCTCTTAGCCTTTCCCTCTGCTGTTTTCTCTTTACTCCACCCATGTGTCTGAGGTACACATTTAATGGCACATCTCTATAGGGCATTGGGAAAAGCCCCTCCCCTCCCCTACTTGATGTCGTGCTTGGTCCTATGACTTGGCTCAGTGTGTGTGTGTGTGTGTGTGTGTGTGTGTGTGTGTGTGTGTGTGTGTGTGTTTTAGAAGCCTTAAATATGCTGGGGTGGTTTATCTTGGAGTTCACTTTTCTGCTACCTGCTGTGGAAAGAGATTGCCCAGGAGCCTGCTTCTCCCCACAATAGGCCTGACCCCATCTTGAGAACCAAGCCACAGCAGCATAGCAGCCCATCTGCCCACCCACAAGAAGAACCTGAGTGCCTATTGCAGGCCATTGGTCCTGTGTATTGCCTTACAGCATCCTTGCAGCATTGGCCGCTGATCAGGTGGGATAGGCTGAAGTGGTTGCTTTGCCTCCCTCTCTTTCTCCTGCCCCTTCTCTTACTGAGTACTTAGTGTGTGGCAAGTGTCTAGACACAGCCTGGTCCCCACAGGCCCTAGGCATGGAGTTGGGAGACAGTCTTATCAAAGTGTGTGTTGGGGTTTTTGTTGCTAAGACAAAATGCCTGGCATAAGCAACCTGAGGAAGGATTGATTTCCATTTGCAGTTCCAGAGAGCTCAGTCCACAGTCCTTGGCTGTGTTGAGTCTGGGTCACGGTGAGTCAGAACATGATGACAGTGCAACTGTATAGTCCACAAAGGGTAGGAAGCAGAGAGGGAGAGAGGGGGAGAGACAGAGAGGCGGAGATGGGGAGAGACAGAGAGACAGAGACAGAGAGAGATGGAAAAAGAAAAAAAGAAAGAGACCTGGAACAAGATACAGCTTTTTTTTTGTTTGTTTGTTTGTTTTTCGAGACAGGGTTTCTCTGTGGCTTTGGAGCCTGTCCTGGAATTAGCTCTTGTAGACCAGGCTGGCCTCGAACTCGCAGAGATCTGCCTGCCTCTGCCTCCTGAGTGCTGGGATTAAAGGTGTGTGCTACCACCGCCCGGCAAGATACAGCTTTTAAGAACATGTCCCATCTAACTCATTCCTACCCAAGCCCCATGTCTTAGTTCTAGAACTTTCTCAGATGGTGCCACCAGCTGAGAAGCAAACCTTCAGTGCACAGCCTTTTGGAGGATACTTTATATCAAAACTATAATAGTTGGTAATTTTTAGCCTGGCCCTCCCATGATGCCCTCTCAGTCATGTGTTAGAAATCCCCCCCAAAAAAATACCTAAACAACAACAGCAACAGCAAAAAACAAAACACCATCTGTAGGGGGCCCTGAGTGAGCTCTGTCTTGGCCAGCCAAGGTAACCCGTGGGCTATTTGCCACCAGTGCCTGCCAATCTTATTTGTCTGCGCTTGAACGAAGCAAGAAGCAGCTCCTGCATGTCCTGGCAAACCCCTGTGGTCATAGCATCTGTGTGCAGAGTCCTTGGTCCTCTGCTGATTAAATAATGAGAGTCATTTATCTCCATTCATGCTGGAAGAATTCAATTTTGCCAATTAATGCAAGCAAATTGTGAAATCTCAGGGAATGGTTAGTTTCAGCAAAACAGAAGCAGGCACTGTAGTTTTGTGAATGAATGTAATGGTCTAAGCACACAGCTATGACTGGATGTATAAGTTGTAAACACAAATGAGCAATTCTTTCTCACAACACCAGCAAGGTTCTCTAATTTGTTTTTAAGGGCTCTGCATTGTTGGGGTGGCAAAGGCTGGCCGAGGTGGGGGTGGAGTTGAACTGCATCAGTCACCTCTTGAGCAGCTGCTAGCATTTTCCTACCAGAGGGGTTTGCATGCTGGCAAATGCGCATGTGTGTATGCACAGTTGATGTGTGTCTTTCTTGGAAGGCGTTGAGTTGGGGCTTAGCGTGTTAGAGACGGGGGAACTTAAACCAGAAGGAATCTATCTCACTCAAGTGCCTGAGCCCTCTTACCAGAGAAGAGCCAGTGCACACATAATCAAAACCCTGGGCCAGAGTCCCCAGGGTTTGCCCATTTAGTAAATATTGGTTCTGGCAGGTTAGTGTCAACTCTTAAAAAGGAAGATGTATTTATATTTTTATTTGTGTGTGTGTATGTGTGTGAAACACATACACACACACACACACAGAGAAATAGGGAGAGAGACAGAGAGAGAGAGAGAGAGAGAGAGAGAGAGAGAGAGAGAAAGAGAGAGAGAGAGTTTGTGCACATGAGTGTGTGCAAGTATCTGTGGAGGTCAGAAGAGGGCATCGGGTCCCTTGGAGCTGGAGTTACAGGTGGTTGGTTGAAGCTGTCTGATGTGGATGCTGGGGGCCAAGCTCTAGTCCTTTGCAAGAGCTGAAAGCACTCTTAACCATTGAGTCATCTCTTCAGCACCCAACTCTTATAAATGGCTTTGACTGAGCTGTTTCAGAGGCCAAAGCTAGGGATCAGAGAGCTTACAAGTAGAGTTTCCAATTGCTGAACCTGTCAGTCATACAAAGGACACAGCTTTCGCTCTACATTGAATGATTCATCCGCATGAGAGGACATCGACACCTTTGCCTTCCTGTACTTCTGAAGCACCGTTTCCAGCTCCTTAAGCGTATTAAGTCCGTGAATGATCATGTCATTGCCATAGAGAGATGCTAATTTTTATCTCCATTTTATTGATGAGAAAATTAGGGCCCCTGCCTCTGACACCTCCCTACCCCCCTCACACACTCTCTAAATAAATTAAAAGTGAAAACTAATTAAAATATATGTGAAATTAAAAGAGGAAGCTTGAGGTAAAGGGAATGAGCGTTGTAAATTCCTTAAGTTGTTTGCAAAATAGCAAAACTAATAATTTTTATTAGACTTTATATGCCAGGATGCATGCCATTTTCTCTGTGATGACCACTCTTAGAAGAGTGAAAGCTTTGTAGCTGCAGAGGGACCACTAGAAGGTGTGGCACAAGTTCTAATTGTTCTTAATAATAAAAACTCCGAGTCAGCTATCAGTGGGTGAAAGCTGAAGGATCAGAGAAGCAGAGCAGCCCCTGGAGTTCTTACCTCTACCAATGCTCAGACCAAAAGGGCGATTAAAGGTGAAGACGAATAAAATAATCTCACACTAGCTCAGAATTGAGTATAATAAAGGGGTTCTTCATTTAGAAGGAACACACAAATCACAGGTCTCTGTACAAATGGGGAACAGGAACCGAACCCAGCATCCAGGTAAGAGAGGAGAGAGAGAACTTCAGTGGTGGGCAGTGCACCTTTTTGATACCCAAAGCCATGCCCAACCTGGTCCAGCCTCTCAAAGGCCTTGGCTGAAAGAGGTTCACCATCAGGCAATCCTGTCCTCAGACTGCATCCCTAGACTGACTGCCTAGATTGCATCCTCAGACCGACTACTGCCTCCGTCTGCACTAGCTCCTGTCTTCTCCCACCTTGTATTCCTCTCTTCGTCCAGCCACATCACTCCTGTCTCCACCTCCCTAATGTTGGGACCTCCCTAATGTTGGGATTAAAGGCGGGTGATCCCAAGTGCTGAGATCACTTTCATGTGAGCCCTGTTTTTCTTTTAGACTGGATCAATTTTATGCAGTTCAGGATGGCCTTGAACTAACAGAGATCTGTCTGCCTCTGTCTCCCGAGTCCTGGGATTAAAGGTGTGTGCCACCACTGCCTGGCTTCCAGTGGCTTAGCTTTGCACTCTGAACTCCAGGCAAGCTTTGTTTATTAACCCACTACTACACTCTGAAATTCAGGCAAGCTTTGTTTGTTAACCCACTACAATAAGGCTTATGGAAAACAAGCAAGAAAAGATAGGATATGCAGAATTAGACAGTTCAGCAAACAGAAAACAAATAGGTGCTGACTTAAAGCCCAGATATTATTAACAATCACATCACATAATGTGCATAGACTACATCAGTGGTCCTCAGCCTTCCCAATGCTGTGACCCTTTAATATAGCTGCTCATGTTGTGGTGACCCCCAACTGTAAAATTATTTTTGTTGGTACTTCATAATGGTAATTTTGCTACTATTTTGAATCATAATATAAATATCTGTGTTTTCTTACAGTCTTAGATGAGCCTGTGAAAGAGTTGTTTGACCCCAAAGGAGCCATGACCCGCAATTTGAGAACCACTTGACTAGCTAGTCCAAACTACCAAGAAAATCAACAATATGTATTTAAGAGGCATCCCAGGCAGTTTTGTAGACTAAGGATAGAAACTTTAGCTTAGATGCCAACCAGAGGAAAGCTGTTGTCATCTTGTTACTAGACGTAAGTATACTTCAAAGCAAGAGATGTCATTGGATGTTCGGAGAAAGAATCCATGCTAGTGATAACAATTATGGGCTCAGTATACTTCTGCAGGTGAGTTTTTCTCAAATTGACACAGACTGAAGTCACCTGAGAAGAGGGAACCTCAACCAAGGAATTTCGGGCAGCAGATTAGCCTGTAGGCAAGTCTGTGTAGGGGCATTTTCTTGGTTAATGATTGACAGACAGGTAGCCCAGAGAAGATGAGAAAGCAACGGGAGGAAGCCAGTGAGCAGCGTTCCTCCGGTCCCTGCTTCAGTTCCTGCCTCCAGTTTTCTGCTTGCATTTCTTTCTTGGCTTCTCTTGATGATGAACTCTCTCCTGTAAGGTAACATAAACTCTTTTCCTCCCCAAGTGTCTTCGGGTCAGGGTATCGATCACAGCAACAGAAACGAAACTAGGACAGTCCCCTAAAGATATGAACTCCCAAAGCTGTACCATGGCACTTCTTCTTCACTGAGTGTTATAGAGAGCCATCCTCTGAGCGTAGCATCCCTCGTCTTCATCAGAACAGCCATGCCTTCTTGCAAGAGACCTCTCAAGATTGGGCTTGTTGAATGTTTATGATGAAGGAGGGAGTGGGAGAGTCATTAGCTATCACATAAGATTCCTGGCCTTCGGCATGTCACTGCACATGGCCTTGTGGCCTCAGAAGATGCAAGTCTGGGAAAGCACAACTGAAGTGGGGACTCCATCTGGGCAGCTGTGGGGAATTCATCATCCATGCTGGGGTAAGACATTCTGGTGTGGATGCTCTGGGTCACCCATACTCCTATATGTAACCCCTCCCCCATGCTCTGGAAGTAAACCCCATAAACTCACTGGTCCCCCAAGTTGGACCTCGGTGGAATCATGCTTTCTTCTGCCATTTGGTGCCCTATATGGAGGAGTAGATACCTGTTTACATATCCCCAGAAGAAGAGTTCCCAAGGCACAGGACCACAGGGAGGCACCTTGTATTCCATTATCTTACCCAGGAGTTCCTCAGACTAGCAGCAACAAATCATAGATGCCCCAACTAACATACTAGGTCCAGAAATAATTGACAGAGTAAGAAGAATGAGTCTACACTCATGGCAAACTATTATTTGGAGAGAAGCTGACCATGTGGATCCCAGGATGGCTTGGAACTTGGGATCCTCCTGCCTCAGTTTCCTGTACACTGAAGTCACAGGTGTGTATCACCACAGCAAGCTATAGAAGGCGATTGTCACACAGGTCTGCTTCAGAAGGGTATTTTAAAGGAACATGTCCCACTGGTGGTGAAGTATGTGATGTGTGCTCATGAGGTCTTCAGTGGGCCTTTGTGGATCTGCCTTGGGCAAAGATGTGGAGTGAGATTTTTGGGACCGGGATGCTGGTTCTAAAGAGATGCTGAGTGGACAAAGGAGGTGAAGGTGTGGCCCACAGTCACCATCTCTGATAGGCCCTGTGCTTGCTGTTTTCACTGCCTGCTGGGAACTCTGCCATCTGGTTCCTGAAAAATTGCAATGATGGGTCTTGGGAGTAACAAGAAGGACCAGGTGGCAAAGACAATCTGGGCTCCAGAGTCCTCAGGACTGTCACTCAGCCTGATGAAACTTGGCTATTTTTAAATAAACCCCGAGTTAGCTTTTCTGTGTTTTCCTTGCTTAGCAATTTCTGTAATTTTCTATCAAGAGGCGCATACATTTTGGGCACCCTGAATCAGTCACATGGTGGCTTCAGTACCGTTCTCCTCTGCGTGCTGTGTTCTCATTGATGAAAATCTCCCACAGCTGACTCATTTCAGTCATCACAAGATGTTTAGTGATGGCACTGAGACCAGATTTGGAAGTCTGTCTTTCTGGGATCCAAAATAGGGTCCCTACTCTTACAGGGCTTGACAAATGACTTCCTTTTGCCTCTCCCATCTATAAACACAATCCAATGAGCAGTTCTAAAGGATCAGGGGACCATGACCTCCAGCCTCTGCTAGTACAATGATCGACAGGCACGATTATGCTTTAAATTTGCTGTAGGAAATTGGAAAACTCGGGGGGAGGGAAAACTCTGGGAAACCATTCCCAGAGCCACTATCTCGCTGTCTCTCCTGGGTGCCCAGGGTGACCTTAATGTCCAATGAATTCTTCACACATACGTTGACTCAGTATTCCATATACATCTTGGACGGTCGCCTCTAGCACCTGCGGAAATTCCTAAAACACTGAGGTTTGGTATTCTTTTTGTGCATATTGTATGTGTGCAGGTGTGCATGTATATATGTGTGTATGTGATTCTCCATGTGTGTGTTTGCATAAATGTGGAGGACAGAGGACAACCTTGGGTACTGCTTCTCAGGCACTGTCCACCTTATTTTTGGAGTCAGGGTTTCTCATTGTTCTGGGACTTGTCAAGTGGTCTCAATGGGCTAGCCAGGGATCTCTGTGTTTCTCATTTCTCAGTGTTGGGATTACAAGGACATCCTGCCATGCCCGGTGTAGTGATCTGGGTGAGAGATGTCCCCAGTGGGCTCAGGTATTTAAACACTTGGTTCCCAGTTAGTATACTGTGTTGGGAGGTTATGGGGAGGTGGTACAGCTGTGCTGTGGGAAGTGCATCTCTGGGGGTGGGCTTTGAGAGTCTGTAGCCTTGCCCACTTCCAGCTCACTCTTTCTGTTTCCTGTTGGTGGTTGCAGATGTGACTTCTTGGCATCTGGCTCCGGATTCCTGTTGCCGTGCCTCCCCCTATCATTGTGCACTCTCCCTCTGCAGCCATCAGCCAATGATATACTTTCTTCCACAACTGTCTTTTGGTCATGGTGTTTTATCACATTATGAGAAAGTAACTAATATACTGGCTTACAAAAAGATTTTTGTTTTTAATTATGTGTATGTGTGTATCCATGGGTAGGTAGATACACATGTGTGAGGGTGCCTGTGGAGGCCAGGAGTGTCAGATCCTTTGGAACTGGGGTTACAGGCGGTTATGAGCTGTCTGATGTGGGTGCTGGGAGCTGGACTCGGGTTCTCTGGAAGGGCAGTGTGTGTTCTTCACCACTGAGCCAGCTCTCCAGCCCAAGGCTTGCGTTTTTATGTGGGTTCTGGAGATCAAACTCAGGTTCTCATGCTTGCAAGGCGAGTCCTGAGCCACCTCTCCAGCCTTTGAAGTTTGATATTCTTGAAAGTTGTAGAAAATTTAAACAAACTGTCTCCATCCTAAACCTATTCACTAAGACTGTGTAAGTTCCCTAGTGCAAAGTCAGTTAGTGCTTTGAAATTAAGAGGTATATTATCTTCCTGCACCATGATATCAAATGGACATAGACATGGTGGATTGCGACAACAAAGCTTTCTGTCATGCTTCTGGAAGCTGGAAATAAAGATGCCAGCGGGGCTATGCTCCCTACGTCCCCGCAGGCTCTAGGGGAGAAACTTCTCCCTGCTTCCTGGTCCTACCACTCACCTCTCTGCCTCTGTGGTTGCTTTGGCTCCTTTCCAGTGTATTTCTGGGTCAACACCCCTCCCCACCTTTCTATAAGGACAGTCGTGATCACATTTAAGGCTGTCTTAATCCAGCAGAGCTATGGTAGCTAACACCACAGACTGGGGGCCCATGCCGAGTATGTGTATCTTCCTGGGGTTCAGGACCCGGAAGTCTGAGGACAAAGAGCTGCAGAGGGCATGTCTCCCCAGGCCTCTCTCTTTGACTTGTGGGCTGTGTTTCCTCCTTGCAAAGTCATGTCACTTTCCCTGGTGTGTCTGTCACCACCCTTCCCTCTTTTAAAGACACCAGTTAGACGTTAAAGGGATTAGGGCCCATTCCAGTGACCCCACTTTAACTTAATCACCTCTTCAAAGATGCCAATCCTGTGTGCGGCCACCTTCAGAGTAGCAGGTTGCAGGATCTCAACATAAGAGTTTGCGTAGGGTGGCAGTGTGGCAATTTAACCCTAATGGGCTCACCAAAGACCTACCTACATCCTTGAGTTGGCAAGCAGCAAGGTACTTTCCCACATAAAGAACAGCTGAAGATTCTAGGAGGAAGAGCTAGTTTGGGGGTGTGCACCTCATCTGCCGCAGCCCCGCTCCAGGATGGAACAACTGTCAGAGCACAGTGTGTCCTCAGCTGCTGTCCCGACATCCCATGTCTGTCCTCCCGTCTCAGCTTTCACACTGAGTTATACGCTGGTTGATGGCTGAACAAGGCCAGCCACCACAGTGCTCTTTATGCCTTTTGACCTCCTTGGCTGAGCAACTGCCTTCCCTGGTCCATGTCATGTGACCCCGGCTGGCTCACCTGGAGCACTTCGGGGCTGTTGTTATGTGCCTGTCTCTGCAGTTGGGTGCCTCTCCTTAGGCTGTCCGTGAGGACAAGGTTGCATCCGTTTTCCCTCAGTGTTCATCCCTAGTCTTCACCCACTTGCCAGAGTTGAGTGAGTGAACGGCCTTGTCACTTACTGGTTTCCTCCTGAGACTGTTGGGTCCTGGCAGGGAGTGGGCATCACGTTCAGATTGGAGGACTGGTTTTGGTAGAGATGCAAAAGTAGAAGTAATAGGGGTGAAGCAACCTCAAAGAGCTTGGAAAGGCAGGAGGCCTTGGAGCCCTGGGCTCACGTGTGTAATAGGAAGGGAAAGCTGCCTGAGATCATCGAGGCACCAGCAAGAACAGAGAAGTGAATGTCTAAACTCTTCTGTCCTTTGACCTCACGGTGTACCTCCTATTGGCTGAGTCCACTGAGCAGCCAATGGACAAGAGGGTCCATGGCATAGTCTGCTTGTGCCATTCTTTTGTATGTGTTCATGTATGTGCCCATGGATGTGCATGTAGAGGCCGGAGGTCAACATCTAGTATTTCCCCTTAGAGACCATTCACTTTGAGATAGGGTCTCTCACTGAGACCTGGGGGAAGGTCACCAATTAAACTGAACTGATTAGCCAGTGAACCCCAGGATCCACCTGTCTCAGCCCCTACCTGGATATTGGGATTGTAAGTGTGGGCTGCCTTGTCTGGCTTTTATGTGGGTGTCCAGGATTGAACACAGTCCCTCATTTTTCAGGGCAAACACTTTTTCCAACCAAGCTGGCTCTTTAGTCCCTTGGGGCTGCCTGCTCCAGCACTGTGTGTGACAGGGGTGTCTGAAAGAAAGAATGGCCTCCTGTGATGTGTGTCACACAGACATTGCCGAAAACCCCAGAAGGAGAAGGTAGAACAGAGGGTTGCTGCTCTGCAGAAGCTGGCAGTGCCTGGAGTCTATGGGATTTCTCTAATTCCAGGTTTTTCTGCCTACCCAGCTTTGCATTAGTGTGCATGCCTGCATGCATGTGTGCATGTGCATGTGTGCACATGCGTGTGTGTGTTTGTGTGTGTGTATATTTGTATCGGGGACCTTTGAGTGCCAGCTTCAGTGTCCTCTCAGGGGCCAGAAGAAGACTTACAGCAAGCATGGGACTTAGGTCTGAGGGCGAAAAGATCTCTCCACTATGTACTTTTCTGCGTTCAGTTCTTTATTCTTCTCCTGCTCTTCTCCTCCTGATCTGTAAAGTTTCCAGTTTATACACACGCAAAACAAAGGCAATTCTCTGAGCTTGGATGTCCCTTTATCTTTGAAGGTCCCGAATGTGATCTATATGAAAGACTCCTTTCCTGACTGTATGTCCTGCCAAATGGAAGATAGCTGCAGGGAGGTGGCTTCTACAGTATCTCAGGAAATGGAGTGGAGATTAGACTGTGGGAACCAAGGTTATTGACTGCGTGGCTAAATTTCCCACTGGAGGTCCCTCAGAGTTGGGAGTGATGACACAATATACCAGTACATGGAAAAGAATTGAGTCCCATGATCCATACTCTATTGAATCTTGCACCAAGGGAGAGTACTCATGGCTTCACAAGAGATCCCCTGTGAGAATCAGTCAGTATGCAAAAGGTGGTAGGCCCAGCGCCTGGCGAACTGGGTTTTCCTCCATCAGAATGGCATTTGTTCTGGTGGGTCAGCCTTCTGCTCTACCAGCTGAGATCTCACTGCATGATTCCTGCGGGCCATAGCATGTTTGGGATTGGCAGCAGTAATCACAAGCAAGAACTTTGAAGAGGACAGAGTATGGCGGGTGGCCAAAGCCCAACTTTGGGGACAGCGTCATCTGAGAGTATACTTGGGTTCCCAGACAGGCAGTATAGCCTGCAGTACTGGGATCATAGGACCTGTAGTAGGATGCTTGTGTCCAAATCCTAGGTCTTGCCTTGCCTTTGCCCTGTGTGAAATGGGAACAGCGGTACACAGAGATGAGATGATCTAGTGCACTTAGAGCTACACCTGGCTTGTAGTTGGGTGAGCACGTTTGCCTGTGAGCTTGGGACAGCTCCAAGATCTGTCTGTGTCCCAGAACAAGTATTAGCAGCAGGATTTTCATTCTCAATAGGTCTGTGGTCTGGAGTTATCTCCTAGGGTCTTGCACACAGTGAGGTCTTGCGGTGGCTGAGTGATGGGGGGGATTCCTGAAGTATGTGACCTTAGCCCTGACACAGGCGACGCAGTGTCACCTGCTCTGATGTTTACTTGCAGCTGAGCCATAACGAACAGCTGGGTTGAGTCTCAATTTCCTGATATTTGTCTTCATACCCCGAGGCAACGGGGCCGTATGGATCCAGGTGGGTCACAGTACCATTCACCTCCAATTTCTGCCCTGGAGAAAAAGCCTCTAAGGTGAATGTGTCACGAGAAATGCGGCACCAGAGGCCACAGAGTTCCCGGGAGGAAGGCGTGCCCATGCCCCATTCCCCAGTGCTCCTCCTGCCTCTCTCAGTTGTTTATTTTTTATCAGTAAGACAGTTTGGGTAACCGGTTCCCAGGGCAACCTCAAACCAGGTCAGGCCTGGTTGCTGTGAGCAAAGGGTAGTGTCTTAGGCCAGAGTCCTGTGGGCCTTTTAGGAGTTGTTGCTAGTTCTAGGCCCGCTGGAAGCAGACGGGGTTTTCCAGCAGCTTCTTGGCTGAATGGAAGAAAGGATTTCAAGCTTCAAGAGGGATATGTTCTCTCTTCTCTTCTGCCCTCTTCCCTTTCTTCCCCCCTTTTCCCCAATCCACCATCCTTCCTCCCTGTTTTTTCTTGTCCCCCAGATATCCAGTTCTGGTCCTGTCATCAGAAGGAAGCAGGGCAGGCAGCTGGGAGCGTTTCTTCTGGGGTTGGATAGAGCCCTCCCAATCCCATCATGGGCCAGTGGGGTCAGCCAGGAAGGCTTTATCTTATGAAGCTGGCCTCTGATCCATGGTGCAGAGACAGTATCCTACCCCAATTTAAAAAATACAGCTACGTTACATCACATGACCCAGCACAATTATTCACTTGCTTCTTTATTATTGTATGCTTTAGAAATTATGAGCAATTTTTAAATTAAAATATCATTATATCACTTTCCCCTTCCTTCCTTTTCCTCCTTCCTTCATCCCCTCCCATGTCTCCCCCAACTCCTTCCTAAATTGACAGCCTCAGTTTTTAATATTGTCATCACGTGTGTGTGTGTGTGTGTGTGCGTGTGTGTGTGTGTGTGCGTGTGTGCAGGGCTAGAACACCAGTGATGTGAACTGCATCACAGCTGTGAGTGTGATATAGGGACCCTGATTTTCCTTTGGGGTCCCATCACCTCATTTCTGAAATGAGGGCATGGGATTGAAGTTGACTGTTAATTTTTATCCGATCATGCCGTGTTTTGATCTTGAGACACAGAGACACAGTTTGAGCTCAGTGGAAAGGCTTCTGCTGGCCACTGTAGCACAGTGATGGATACATGAGCCAGCCTCAGGACCAGTCAGCTGCCTGCCTATGGTTGCTGGGATTCAGGTGAGGGCACAGACACAGGCTGGTGGGGGTGGGGACAGTGAATCTTCAGAATACCATGGGCAGTTGGCTCATGGGGCTCCAGTCCACCACTATTTCTCTTGGGAAGAGGTCGCCTCTTCTCTTATATCAAACCTGCTGGAGGCCAAGGTCATGGTCACTTCTAGGGGCCAGGGAGGCTGCAAGTGTATCTAGCCTCTTGACATTGCAATACCAGGTCATCCACAAAGTCACACTCAAAATCATGTGATTGAGCTACAGGAACAAAACAAACCAATCGCACACGCAAAGTCACAACCCCTTAGTGTTTCTCATCATTTGTGTGTATGTATGCACATATTTGTTAGCATGTGCACGTGGAGGCCGCAGGTCAAGCTCAGCTGTCGTTTCTCAAGAGCCGTTCACCTTGTTTTCTGAGACAGGGTCTCTGTTTGGTCTGGGATTCACCAAGTATGTTAGGCTGGTTGGTGTCTGTGCCCCAGTGTTGGGGTTACAGGCATGTGTACCATGCCTGGCTTTTTACTTGGGTTCTGCAGGTGAAACTTAAGTCCTCATATTTGTGTGACAAGCACTTTACCGACTGAGCTATCTTCCCATCCCCCTAATTCACCATGTTTTAAGCAAGTTAATGACCTTGCATTCAAACACATTCATAACTATCTTTGGCCTCATGCAGCCATGTATACACAGCCTGCATGGGCTGCAAACTGGACATTCAAGCCTGCGTGAATCTGAGAGCATTTTCATCTCTCAGAATCTGGAGCTACTTTTTAGGCCAGTGGAGTACTTAAAGCCCCACGAGTGAAGTATGTCTTCAGGCCAAGGCCAATGATGGAAAGGCTCTTGTGTAGACTTTGAAAGGACCTCAGGATGAGCCGAGTGAGCATGTCCAAATTCAGTGCTTACCTCAAAATGGCAAAAAGATTGAGCACAGAGCAAGTGAACTCCAATCTCTGTCCCTGCCTCCTCTCCCTGGTAATACTGTGTCAGTAAGTCTGATCTCAATTTGGCTCTTCTTTCCATGCTAGGAACCATTTGTCTTCTCTTTTGGAGGTTTCTAAAACTTTAATTCTTCTCTGAAAGTTAGCTGTTGTATTTGGAAATGTGAGTCTGTTTCATGAATTAATTTTTTAAAGATTATTTTTTTTAAAAAATTATGTGTCTGTATATGGGGCAGTGGTATGTGTAGATGCATGTGAATGTAGTACCTGTGCAGGCCAGAAGAGGGCATCAGATCTCCTGGACCTGGAGTTACAGGTGGTTGTGAATCATCTGCTGTGGATGCTGGGAACTTGATCCTCTGAAAGATCAACAAGTGCTCTTAACTGCTGAGCCATCTCCCCAGTCTTGCCTTCATGTGTCACACACAATCCCAGAGCTGAGGAGGTAGAGACAGGTGGATTCCTGGGGCTTGCTAGCTTGCTAGCCAGCCTGTCTAGCCTCCTTGGCAAGCACCAGGTTCACTGAGAGACCCCGGCTCAAAACACAATGTAGACAGTGCCTGAGGAAGGCTGACTTTTGGCCTCAACACACAAGTGTGTGACTTTTGGCCTCAACACACAAGTGTGTGAGCACACACACACACATGTCTCCACATACATATGAACACACAAAAAAATGTAAAACTACACACGTGGCTGGTGTTTGTGGTTTAGATGTGTAGTTACTGGGCAGTAACATCAGAATTTTTGGGGTTTTTCTTGGTTCTCTCTTGATTTTTCTCATGCACCTTCTAGCTTCATCTCTTTCCCACTGATGGTTTATGTCTCTAGGACTCTTGAAGTACATTTTGAGGACTTCCTGGACTCATATTTTGTTTACATAGCTCATCTCCACTCTGTTTAAACATTTAGCTTCTTCCTGGGTTTTCAACTTAAATGAACTGGCTGTGAAATGCTCGCTGTCTTTCTTTGCTAGATGGTTATAGTTGGTTTTCACTCAAGGATTTGCATTATTTATTTATTTATTTGGGTGCCTATTTATGTGTATCAGTACGCCACACGGGACAGGTGCCTGTGGAGGCCGCCACACTTTTTTGGGCTTAGGATGGTTGGTTTTGCACTTCGTTTTCTTCAAGAGTCAGTGAGCTCCTATGTGGGGCATAGGTGTTCCTTCATATGTGGTCAGTCTTGACTGTGAGACTCCTCTGCTCTATGTGGAATCCCTCTCTCTCTCTCTCTCTCTCTCTCTCTCTCTCTCTCACTGTCCCTCTGTCCGCCCCTCCCTCTTTACCACAGCCTGTGCCCAGGAACGGCAGAGGACAGTTCGGATACATGACTCATGACTGACTGGGTACTCGCGTTGGGATCTAATACAGGCGCCTAGAGTGTTGAATGCTTGGTTTCAATCCCTGATGGTGCTGGAAGGTAGAGCCTTGAAGAGTCAGGACCTAGCAGGAGGCTTAGTCATTGGGAAGAATGGCCTAGAATGGAATTGTGGGATTCCGCTCTCTTCCCCTTTTCTTCCACACTTGCCTCAAAGTGAGCCAGCCCTCTCCATGTGCCCCCACCATGATGTGTTCTGCTGCCACAGGCCCAAAGCAACCATGATGTGATCCAAAATAAGTCTTCCTCTTCTTCCATTGGTTCACCTCAGGTATTTGTTATGGTAATGGATAAATGATGGGCAGAGTATTTGCCAGTAGTTTATCTCCTTGGTTTTTGGGCTTCCACTGTGGGATCTGTGGGGTCTTCTAGAGGCATCTCTTGGAGAAGCTGTCTCCTGCTGCTCAGCACAAACAAGGGAGGCGGGTGCAGCTGAGGTCCCCTGAGGTTCTGAATATGGAATCCACTCACCCACCACATCCTTGCTCCCTCTGAGCCCACCTTAGTCATAGAAAACTGCTCTGTCCCTGCCATCTCAAGGTGCCCCACCTTCATCACCATCTTCACCCTGCATACCTCAGACTGTGCTCTCCTTTCTCTCACCCCCCGATTGTCTTTTTTGCTCTGCTTTAGAGACTCTCAGAACATCTGTCTTGAGGACGGGATTCATCTCATCTCTTAGAGGTCTACCATTCTTTCCTTAAGGATTTTCCTGTTTGTTTCCTAGGACTGGGAACAGGGACATGGTGGGCAGGAAACAGTGAACATGTTTTTACCCTGTCATCTTGGGTCAGGTTTTCATGAAATGATCCCAATTTCCTGTCTCCTTCTTACCAATTATAACCCTTGTCAGCACAACCTTTGAGTGTGTGTGTGTGTGTGTGTGTGTGTTACTCTGGGTCCTCAGCTTGTGACTGTTTTCAGAGGCTTTAGAGTCCTTGGATTAGGATAGCCTTGACAATGCAGGTTACTAGGGGACAAATCTACTGACCACATGATGTCTCTTCAGTCTGTCTTCCTGCCTTGCCAGAGCTGGGTGCCCTAGGGCTTTGTACCGGTTGCACAGGGGACCACCTTGAATACAATTGCTGTCTGAATGTCTATGTCTGGAATGCACATAATGAAATTGTGTCTCCATTCTATTGTGTTAGAAGATGGGGCCCTTGAAAAAACAATAACGAATGGAATTTGTGTCCCAAAGGATACCCTAGGTAGGGGGCTGGCTAGTCCTTTCATACAGTGTAGCCACAGTGAAAAGTTCTGGCTAGGCATTAGAGAAATCCTCACTCATGCCAGGTCTTCTGGAGCCATAACGGTCCAGGATCCAGAGCTGTGAGCTAAGGGTATGAGTCACCCAGTCTGTGGCAGTTACTCTATAGCATCCCAAATGCATTAAGGCCAGCACCAGGGAGGCACTTCCCGAGAGAGGGACCTGACAGACTGCAGGATGGCAGTCAGGAACCAATTGACAAGGTGTGTCTATCCTTAGTTCCCAGCACAGCCCAGAAAATGCTCCACTGTAGTGACCCCTTACAGAGCAGGGATGTCAGAACCAAGTCAGTCAGCCCCATTGGCAGCACTAAACATGGCTGCAGCTTCTCACACCTCTGACCCTTTGCACAGGCCTCTTTCATATAGAACCACTTCTTACCTCGTCAGTCCTCAACTTCTTTAGGTCTGGTAGGTGCTGTAATGCCCGATCATATTCAGTTTTTCCACCTCCCTCAGGGAGATTGTCTCATCAAGTCAGCCTTTTATTAGACTAGATACCATGGAGCCCAGGGCCTGGGGCTGATGCACACTCCTCCCCAGCTGCCCAACACCCTGCTCCGTTTCTTATGTCAATCTTGATTGTCAGCTCAACAGGATCAAGAATCACCCATGGAGCCAGAGAGATGGCTCAGAGGTTAAGAGCATTGGCTGCTCCTCTAGAGGACTTGAATTCGGGTTCAATTCCCAGAACCTACACGGCAGCTCACAACTGCTGTAGAAATTCCTACAGCCTTTAAGTTACCTGCCCACTTGGGCGTGGCTTCTTATACTATTTATTCTGATGTAAAGTGCGTGTCCAGTCTCTTTTCCGGCTGCAGGATTTGGTTGCTGTTCTCTGTTCCAGCAGAGGATTGTGATTTGTGAGTCTACCCCTAAATAAATAACCCTCTATTATTCTCAATTCTGAGCTAGTGTGGGATTTCTTTTAAGTGTCCTTCTTCACACAACCATCTGTAATTCTGTCTCCAGGACATCCGATGCCTTCCTCTTGCTTCCTGTGCACTGTATGCATGTGGTACACAGATATACATGTAGGTAGAGCACCCATACACCATAAATTAAAAAAAAGTAAAACTACCTAGGATACCAATCTCTTGGCTATACACTGCATTCATTACTTGCTTTCCTTATAGCTAGGACAAAATACCGAACAAAAAGCAGCTTAGGGAGGAAGGGCTTTGTGTGTGTGTGTGTGTGTGTGTGTGTGTGTGTGTGTGTGTGTGCGTGCGCGCACATGTATGGGCTACAAGTGGATTGGATATAATCCATCATGGTAGGAAATCATGGTGGCAGGAGGTGAGGCAACTGGTCATACTGCATCTACAGTCAGGAAGCAGAGGACAGATAGGAAGTGGGACCAGGCTGTAACTTCAAGTCCCTGGCAGCACATTTCATCAAGGTTCCAGAACCTTCCATTACAACACCATCAGCTGGGGACTGAGTGTTCATACACATGAGCCTATAGAGGACATTTCATATTGCAACCACATTGTGTATCCTTCAGTGTTGCTTTGTTGTTGGTAGAGGGTGGGGAGGATCCTGGGGATTTAACCCAGGACCTCACATGTGTGCTAAATACTTTACCTCGGAGTTCTGTCTCCCAGACTTAAGTTACTAAGTTCTCATGAAGTCTCTTCAAGGAGAGCAGAGGGGGAAACCAAGGCAGAGAACTTTGCTCAGAGTTACATAGGTAGGTAGAGCTGGGATTTTAGTCCAGGCCACATGATGTAGACCTAAACTCTCTCTCTCTCTCTCTCTCTCTCTCTCTCTCTCTCTCTCTCTCTCTCTCCCTCTGTGTGTGTGTGTTGTGTTTATGGAGATGTGCCTCGGTCATGTATATCCTGACAACGCTGGAGTCGGTTCTCAGGCTGTTCTCTGAGGTGCATCTTCCCAGCTATCAGAAACCAATTCACCTCCTCAGCGAGGGCCTTCTGAACGCTCCATGCAACTACACTGCCCTCTTGTGTTCATAGCGCAATAGTGCGGATACCTCATGAACCAAGA